>JBBMOC010000011.1:2020991-2032511 GCA_037975185.1 Centropyge bicolor | reverse complement strand
CTGGACTCTAATGGGATGGATTTTGGTGCCAGGGATATTTGGACTGATGTACATGAATAGGAAAAGGTCAGTTTGTGAAAAAGAGAGAGAAAAGTATGAGGATGGATTGAAAACAGAGTGAAGGTCACCTCCCATCAGGGTTATTGCGTTTGAAGTATGTCTGGTGATTAGGTTATGAGTTTGCAATTATAAACAGACTATTGTTGATTGAGCCATGTTTTATTGAAAAATCTTCACTGTGGGTCCAATATTGAGCTATTCAGAGTCAAATGGGGGGAGGGTGTGGGTGTGTGGGAGAACACATAGGGACAATCTGTGTTGTGCTGTGGAGCTATTTAAAAGGAGTTTTCTCCACTCGTTTATCAGGAAATTGACCATTGATCCCTTAAGTTGACTGGTTTGAGTGTCCAGAGTTTATCTGATTTTTTTTTTTTAGTTAGTCAGATTGCCCATTAGTTTTGTCAGAGTTTCCACCGTTTGAAAGAATATTCTCTGTGGAGGTTCAATCTGTGATGGGCATGAACTGTGAATTTGCTTTGTCTGAGTTGGTTAACTGATTGGCTGTGGAATCATCTGACCTGTTGCACTCTAAATATTAGATATGGTGTTTTGTTATCCAATCTCAGTATATGGTAGCTCTGGTTTATAGACGTCTGTGATTTGGTCTTTGTAATACTGTTTGTAGAAAAGGCCCAAAAGTTCCAGTGTTAATTATAACTGAGTTATGGTGTCACTATTTAATGTGCTGTTCAGGGTTCAGTTTATTCACTGTTGTTGTATGGGTAGCCACGCCCCCCTGCCGGATGTCACATTAGCGTCTGTGTGCATTAGAGTCAATCAGGTGAGGCACGACGGGTTAGCTGTGGAGAACTTCATTACTTTCTATGTGATTGTACGTGAACGAAAACGTGAGTATTGTCCTTTATATTGCTTGTGATGCTATATATTGCTTGGGAAATGCAAGTGTAAATTCAGTTCAGGTGTGGGACGATTATGCTAATAAGATCCCGTTTCATGCATGCTAGCTATGACTTTCTGCTCACCTGATTTAGCATGTCAGAAGTATGTTAACTTCATTAGATGTTATTTATGTTATTACCTGTTGTCACTGCTGTTAAGAAGAATGTGTTTGCATAGAAATACAATGTAGCTGTTGCTAACTATGTTAATTATGCAGCTAATTAAGGCTGCGCTAATTACACGATGTGGCGGACATAGCGCGCATGTCGGGTTTTCACAATAAAAGCATCCTGTCCGTTCAGTAGTGAGAAATACAGGAAGGGCAGCTATCGAATATTTTAGTAATCGAGTATGCTACTGAAAATTCGATTGAGTAATCGGATAAAACATATTTTTGCCCGAGGGTCCCCCAATTGGGGCTAGTAATGCTGCACATCAAATTAAATAGCAGAACCTAGGCTACAAGAATATATAAGCCATTTTTACATGCACCAAACACAGCTCAAACGCCAGCTAAATGAATGATCAAATAGAGAAATAAACATAGCGCCACCAAGTCAACCCACTCGCCATATTTCTGGCTATAGCGCTGTGGTACTTTATGCAAGACTGATGGAGGCTTTGTTCACCTACAGGGAGGGGGGCACGGGATTGGCAAGCTGGCCCATGGGTTGCCTTCTGGGGCTTCTAATTGGCTAACGGTGCTGTCAATCTCACTTTGGCAGCTGTTCCTGTATTCTATTGGCTCTAACGCTTCAAAGGGGGTGTCGATCACTGGAATCAACCAATCCATTATGGAGATACAGCGTATTCACATACAGCTCTATACTAGTTTTATGCTTTATGCACAAAGCGCAGGAGCAGAATACGCCTCTTTCTTCTTCCTTTACGTGCATGACGTCAAGGCGTCAATTCAACGATTCCTCAAGACAGAGAAAATTCTTAGATCATTTTTTGTAATCGAGTTACTCAAATTATTCGAGGAATCGTTTCAGCCCTAGTTCTGTACGACACACCGATGTGAACTTAGTGACAAAAACCGAACTAGAGCAAAGGCTGAGTATATACCTGGTCCTTTCACTACACTGTTCACAGCAGAAGTATCAATGAGATAAGTCACTGTTCTGAGTCTCGCCCCCCTTAACAGCTGGGAGCAGTTACATTCCCACATGATCACTTCCTGCTTTGACATTTTATTCCAGCCTTATCATTATTATTATTATTATTATTTAGTAGCAGTAGTAGACTGTATAATGTATAACAGTAAAATTAATGAACAAATGAACCATTCACCAACATTTTTATCCTTAGCAGTTTTTTTATTTTGAGTTTAATCTCAAGTTAACATTTTAACTAGTGTCAAGTTTTATTGTTTAATTACTTTAACTGAATTTCATTCAGTGTTTGCCAAAACAAAGAGCTAAAAGCGACTAGAACACTTTGTAGATGTGAGGGAACAGTCAGCTGAGACGAGGGGTTTGTCACTACAAGCAACATCTTTCACATCATCAGTTGCTAATATGAAAACACAAGCAGCTTTACATGTCCGAAAACTGGCTTTAAAGGAGCATTTATGACAAATTTATGATCAAACCCCCGTCTGCGAACGGACTGAAATCAGGCTGAACCCTCAGCTGTGTTGATGAGCCATCACTTCCAGTCCAGCCTCCTGAAAGCTCTCTGGATCCAGTTCTTTCTGTGAGGACTTTGGACCACATACTGGACCCGGCCGGCTTTCAGCTGCACACTGACATCACCGTTGGCCTCCCTGTGTAAGCTGACAAGTGATGTCATGAATGCTTCCTGTCGCTGGCATGATGGGATTTCTTCTTCAGGTGTTGTGTTTGTGTTGTTGTGAAACCTGAGAGCAGATTTAGATGTTTCTCCATCCATTTGTTAAAAAACATCCAGACACACACACACACACACACACACGAAAGGCTCTCACACAAAGTGCTCATTAGCCATGTATGGTGTGTGTGAGCCAGAAGTCATTTGTTTGTCTTTAAGCAGCTAAACTCCCTTTTATCCTGCTGATAATAGAAAGATTAGCATCTCAAAACCACAAAGGGGCTTTTTAATCAAACCTCAGGCTCTCTCTCTCTCTCTCTTTCACTCACTCTCTCTCTCTCTCTCTCTCTCTCTCTCTCTCTCTCACTCACTCAGGGTCCCAGGCCTCCTGTTGTGTAGCATACGATGATTACAAAGACAATCTTGTGTGTGAGCGTGTGTGTGTGTGAGCGTGTGTGTTATACTGTAGCTGAGATGCTAATGAGCGCAGCAGCTTTAGAAGCTGAGGACTCAATCTGCTCCAGTTTGACTCTGAACTTTTGATGAGTTCACGTCTGAATCTCTAACTTGAGAAGGTCGATTTCTAGCGTCTCTAAAGTCAAGAGCATTTCATCAACACCGGCTTCAGATTAGATGTCTTCAGGGAGCCAAAAATTAATTCCAGAACCCAAATATACCACCTGGACTAAACAGGACCTGAAAGCTGGGACCTGGACCCATTCAGACCACATGGGTCACAACTGATTGCTCTTAACAGGATGGCTTTAATTTACAAGTTGTCAAAACAAAACTTTGTATTTTACTTAATGTAACATTAATTAATTAGGTCCTGGTTGTGATGCATAGATAGATAGATGGATGGATCACCTCACCTCCTCCCCCGCTACGGCAGATAATGATTTCGGTGGGACTGAAACTGGTCTAGATCCTCTTCAGTGTGGCCATCTTCTTCTGATGTTTCTGAGCTGCTGGGTCCGAGATGATCTGCTGCCTCATTTCTCCTTGTAGAAGACACACACACACACACACACACATGCACACAGAGGCAGAAACCCTGTCAGGGTGAGAGCTGGTCCATGACCAGCACAGAATCCAGAGCACAGTGAGCCTTGCTAAATATATCACACATTACAATTTCTGCACTCTATAACATATATCTGAATCCCTCCTTTGTGATGTGGTGAGAAACAAAACACTGTGAGAAGAGAACTGGAGATGTGGCTCCTTGAATGGATTATGTTTTGATTCTCTTTATTAAACAGGGCGAGCTGTCTGTTTCCAGAAGCTCCTTGTTAACACACGTCACGGCTGACTGAGATTTCATGCTTGAAAATAGTATATGCATGTGTGTGTGTCTGTGAGACTAATTGGACAAGACTAATAAAATCACACAAGCACACACTCACATATATGCACACGCACGCACATACACACACTGTGGGCCTCCATCTTTTTGTGTCTTCAGCTGGTAGACGAGACAAACTCTACAAGTCTTTGTATAATCCTGAACTGCATCAATGACTATTGGTGTCAGAGCAAACACACAAGCTGATTTGTGTGTGTCTGTGTGTTTGTGTGTGTGTGTGTGTGTGTGTGTTTTTATGTGCTTTGTGTGAAAGAGAGTGAGGCTGGTGTCATGATTTGTATGGTTGTTTTTCATAGAGATTGGAGCTGTGCATCACTATTTAGAGCAAAAAGAAGAGAGAGAGAGAGAGAGAGAGAGAGAGAGAGTGTGTGTGTGTGTGTGTGTGTGTGTGTGTGTGTGTGTGTGTGTGTGTGTGTGTGTGTGTGTGTGTGTGTGTGTGTGTGGACTCTGGTGGTCCAGACCTTTTAGACAGTAAACAACTCATTCATTATTCAAAACAAGCTCTCTCTCCCTCACTTTCTCTTTCTCTCCCTCTCTCCCCCTCTCCCTCTCTCCCTCTCTCTCTCTCTCTCTCTCCCCTTCTTGTTCACCCTCATCACTTGTTTATCAGTTCTGTAGTTGTCAAACTCTTAAGAAAAGCAGATAAATCCGGCTGCTTCTGAACGTATTGATATTTTGAAAAGGTCACGCAGGAAGTGCGGTGCATGATTATGAAACACTTCCTGCCTTTGATTTGTGTCTTTGTTCTCTCGGACCATCAAGACTCTCCTCTCAAGTGTTTCCTCCTCTGGCTCTGTCTCACTTTGCTCCTTCTCTTCAGCTCTTCACACTAAATTGGATTTCCTGAACTCTCATTAGTTTTTGTTGTCATTGAGTTTGCTGATGAGACGTCTCTCCCTCCGTCCTGCACCATCTCATTCACTTCACTTTATTTCAGATCAGTTTTTCATATAAGACAAAGTTATAAAATAAAAGGAATAAAAGTGATTGCTTACATTTCTCGGAATACTTTTATTTTGATATAAAAAATATTTTATTTTGGCAGCCTAGTGCATCTCTGCATTGATTTGGTGATTTTAGGTCAAAAGATGTCAGCTAGCTAGCAGACGACATCAGCAGTCACATAATCTGGATATCTAAAATAAACTTTTCAACCAAACCTAGCTCAGTTTTAACCTGGATGTCTTTCTGATGACTCCATACTCAAACATGGAGACAAGTCTGAAACTTAATGAGGCGCCTGTGAGACACACCTGAGGGACAGCAGATTAGTGATTGTGAGTTTAAAATGTCATTGACAGTCATTTGTATAATTTTTTCTTTTTTCTTTTTTTTGTTGCTTTGGACAAAGTTGAAGCTTTTCCATCCTCCGCCATTAAACCTTTAATTCAACCTGGATTGTCTTCAATGAGAAAAGAGGAGCCTGGAGCAGCTGCTGCCCCCTGCAGGACGCCACAGACAGCAGGTGAGTGATCGGCAGCACAGTGTTGGTTGCGGAACAGGTGTGATCCAGACTTCCACTGAGTTCTTCCTTTGAACTTTGAAGCCTAATATAAACCAGTGACAGGGGCTGATGCTTAAATATGATTTTTACCTTTCATGATATCAAACTTTCTGATCTGAGGATCTGAGGTCTAGCCAGATAACAAAGATGACTTGTGTAACATAATGTCCCACTGCACTGTTGAATCAATCTCAACTTGTTGATCATCCATGAAATTCACTGATGCCCATGGTCTGATGATGACTATTATGATTTTTAATGAGTGCCTGAAACATGCGTCTGATGTCTATAAATGCATTCATTCATGCTCCCCAAAGGATTTCTCTTTTTGATTTTGGACATTTTAGCAGCTTTCTTCTTGTACTATCTTCAGGTCAAAAGTCAACTTTGTGTACATGGTGTCTCTATATCAAACAGCTGCAGAGGGTACTGTCTGTGCTCCCAGAGGATGAACCTTGATGTTTCCTTCTATCCTGCTCTTGTCACAAACTCCATTGTGAGTTTAGGTTTAATGAAGGTTTTAATGTTTGCTGGATAAAATCCGAGCCTCCTGTAAAATAGAGATTAGTGAGGAAGAGAATCATACAATGCTGTTTGTCTGTAATACAAGATCCCTCCAGACTGACACGATCCTCTGTATGAATATTCATGGTCTCCAGCTGGTGATTACAGTGTTTTGATTAGTAATGCCTGGTGGATGTTCAGTAAAGTTTGACAGAAGTCTTCACACATCAGCAGGAGTCAGTGGGCAGCCGCAGTGTTTTTCAGTTCAACATCGTGTCTCATTAATTCAAAAGGTTGTAATTTAAACCATTAGGTAATCAAAGGTTGCACTGAAGCTAATCAGGAGGAAATGATGGTTTCCTCATTTATAAGATGTGGGTCTAAAGTGTTTTAATCAAACTACCACCCGTAGCCCAGTTGGATTCTAGCAGAGAAAGTCTGTCCAGGTCTGACAGGAAGTCAGGGGTTCAAGGTTAACGTGGCCCAGTGGCTCGTTTTTGCTCCATTGGTCTGCAAGCAGGTTCATCCGGTCTCTTACACACCGGTGGAGATAACAAACATCAGTCCTCATGGGGGCGATATAGAGCCAATCAGAGTATGGCTGTGGTGTATATGCTTTAAATTGCCTTTCTGTCTGAATGAAGAGGTGACGAAGTGTCTGATGCACATGACTCTTCAGCTGGAGCTTCATCAGACTGGTCGGTTGTGGCCTACTGAGACGAAGTGAACCCAAAGGGAAGAACAATATATTGCTTTTAATTGGTGGTTGGTTTTGATGCTTTTTGTTGACTGTGAGTGTTACAGGAGAGCAGGAAGACTCTTTAAAACTTTCTGATTTTTCTAACTGAAATCCTTTTTGGGAATTAATGACATTCCCATTGGCCTCAGGTGAACTTTGTGTTGTCGTGGTGAGCATGTAACTCGTAACGCAAGTGTTGATTTAGAGTTCTTCTTGTTTTTGTCTTGTTCATAGTCTTTTCACCTCTCCCACCCTCTTCACCCTCTTTCTGCTTCTCTCTACTCTTTTCCCTAGAAAATATGTTTTATGTGTGATCCCAACTGAAAACCTATACATATAACAAATAAAAAAAAAAAAAAAAAAATCTCTCTCTGTCTGTCTCCCTCTCTGTCTGTCTCTCTCTACATTTCTCATTTGGTCCAATTAGTCTTATTAGCAGCTGTTGAAAGGAGCTGATAATCCTCTTAAAACTGAACTGCAGCACATAAAGGCAGCGAGGGGCTCGATGGCGGCCTGCGGGAGACTGAACCTCGCTCGCTCGCTGCGTCTCGCCCTCCATTGAGTCATCAGCGCGGGTCTTTGTGTTGTCATGGTGACCCTGTCTGTCAGACCACCAATCACAGCATTGTTTCCTCCGCGGTGACTGACGGGATGTGATGGTAACCCCTGGCAACAGGGTGTCAGAGCGGGATGATGTATTTCGGGGAGAGGGGGATGTGTGTCGGTGGCATTGTTGGTTTTTTGTGGGTTTTTTTTACACATGCAGTGTTTTGTTCTCAACCCTTTTTGACTTGTGACCAGGACAAGAAAGTACTAATCTGGTCTCTGTGGGTGAACACACACGATTCAACAAGTTCTCATGGTCATTAACTCCAGTTTATCCTGCAGAAAATACTAATTATCAATTTCATGTCACAGCCCTGTTTATTCTAACATTATAATAGAGGTGGTTGAACACTGGGGTTGGGCCATATGATGAAATGTCTATGAGACCAGCAGAGGTTTTTCTGTTGTTCATATTGTGTTATTTGTCCCATCAACAGCAGTTTCCAACCTTTTTTGCTTGAGAGTGATTATTCTTCTTTGTAACGTTGTTTCATCACAAGACAAAAACTATGATATTCTCTGTGTTCAACCAAAGGGAAATGAAGACAATTAAGTACTAGTTTATATTTTTTTCATTCTCGCTTGTTTAAAAGTCCATAAATGAATAAGTAGTAGTTGCCTCGGTCGGTTTCTCAGTCTTTGGATTTCAAAGTGTCTTTTCAGTCGCTTGTAACGTCAAATCCAGAGTGACAGAAGTGTATCAGAACCAGTGCTGCTGGTCTGCAGGTCGACAACAGTCTGTGGACGGACAAGGACATAGATTGTCCTACTGCGACTTGATGGCTCGATTGTTCGGAGGGTGAGATGACACCAGCGTTGTTGGCAGAGCAGCCCATGCAGATCGGTCAGTGATGCCTGGAACCAGATCTGATCACCTGCAAATAACAGTGTGGACAGTCTGTCTCGAAGATCTGATCTGGGGAACAAATCTGATTGGCCTTCAGTTTGAACAAAGCCATAGTCTCTGTCACAAACTCCACGAATAAAATTTGCCTAAAACACAACTTGAGTTTTTTGAGTCATCATCCACCTAAAGCTGTGGTGTTTTGACTGCTCTTCTCAGTGCCTCTTTTAAAGGACGACTCCATCACAGATCTTTCAGACACATCCTGCTGCTGCTCTTAAAAGTTTGTCTCTGCCTCTTTCATTGCAAATTAAATATATTTGTCTTTTGGGCTGTTTGTCTGACAAAAGAAGCAGTTTGAACTCTTAAGCACCAACAGACGGCCTGTTTTTAAGAGATTCGTTCCTCGCAGCCTGCTGTATTATCCACATTGATTTTGTCCATCTGTAGTGTGTCAACAACAGTGTGATGCGTTCAGGGACAGACGGCTGCCTCTGATGTTGACCGGGACAAAACACAACAGACAGATTTGGATGAATATTGATTTTCTCCTGAGAGTCTCTCATGTGTAAAAACCCCTCCTTTACCCCGTTCAGTAGAGATATCATTTGGGATAGCGTGTGTGTGTATGCGTGTGTGCGTGTGTGTGTGTGTTTACAGTAGATTAACTTGTTACCAGCTGATTGTTTCCTGTGTATTAATCTCATGCTTCTGGGTCAAGCGGCACACGCAGGACGTTCACGCTTCAGGACGTTTCACACAAGCTGACGATTGATTTAACTTCGGGAAAATATGACAAGAAAAATAGATGGAAATATGTAACACAGCAAAATTTTTGAACCATATTTTTGGATTTGAAGAAGCATGAAGAAACAAGGAGGCCTGAAACAAATCCACTCCCACAGTGAGTCAACAAAACTACGCAAACTATATGTAATGTTTAGCCACTCCTTATTAATCATGTTTGTCATTCACATAATAGTAGAGGACAAATTTTAGCCAAATGATGTGATGATCCAACTTTGAACATATCTGTTTTAAGCAGCTATAGAAAGGTTTTGTACTTGTGCATTGTGGTGAATTGATGACTGGAACATGTTGATCACACAGACGGACAAATGAGAAGTAAAAGATGATTGATTGGAACATGAAACATAAGTAAACAACAACATGTACCGTGCAGTTGTATACATTCTGAAACTCTGGTCAAATCTGGTACAATAAAGAAAAAAATGAGAAGTATTTAAATACATAAATAACCAATATACAAATGAGCCAACATGCACACACTGATCAATATTCAGTAGCTACTCAAAAGTAGCCATTTTTATTTAACTCAGCAAGATTGATGAACAATTGTTTTAATACCTTTTAAGGACATTTTTTTAGGCTTATTGCACAGTATAACCATTAATATTTCTTATTCAAAATTGGCACCTATCTAGATAGATTTGTTCTCTATGTATGACAAAGCAAATTATCAGCAATTTAGTAATTCATGTTTAAATGTCAAGATTCGAACACCGATGTTAAATTGTCATGTAAGCCAAATGAATACGTTTACATGCACAATAGTATCCTGGTTTTGGTCATGTTCAATAAATGATGTTTACACAGAACATGAGGCACCTGCTTCTTCATGTCACTGTGAGATTCTAACAGAAGTCAGATTTCAGATAATCATCTATGCACATTTGTTAATTCTCACCTCATTTCTCAGTGATCAGAGACCTGGGTGAGGTGTTTACAGACCTGGTCTCACTTCTCAAAACCGGCTGTTAACATGAGCATCACATAAACAGATCCAATCCAATATCATGATCGTTACCAGGATGCTAGTCTGCATCCAAACACACTCAGTCAGTTGAACCAAAGTGTCCATCTGACGCTGCCGTCCAGAGTCAAACTGCTGACCTGGATAAAAGCACCGCCTACTCTCCCCCTGCAGCATATTACATCAGCATCATCAATATACATATACATCAAATACATGTTTTTCCTTCTTTCAAATGAGGATTTTGTTGAACCCAGAAATCTAAATTCTGTTGAAAACCTAAGTTGCACTTTGCTCTGTGGGCAGCAGAGTTTGTGTGCTGCACCGTGCATCACCCTGAAGTTCTTCCTGTTCACATTATAAACCAGGAACAGCTGCTCTCTGCTTTTGATCAGACAACCTGAATCTGATAACGCCCACAGAGCTGCTCACTTTATGCAGATCCAACTGCTACCAGGACGGAGAGAGGCAGAATTTAAGGCCCATTAGCATTCATGAAAACACTGGCCCACCGCTCCCACGCACATTCCCTCTGACATCAAACTTGTCTCCGACTGCAGCCTCTCAGAGAAGCCCCGGCTCAGGGGAAGACACTGTCCTCAGGATGTTAATTACCCACAGTTATTGAGTGCATTTCATCTGACGGTGAGTCACGGCGCTAATTTATTTCTCCTCATGCGTGCAGCAGCCCTCAAGTCTTTGATATCTGCACAACAACAGATTAACAGATTAATTGGTCGACTTACACTTCTGTTATTTCACACCTGTCTGCGTTTCAGTCTGGACGTGATTTGTGCTGCGTGGTATAAGGTGCTTTGCATCAGTGTGTTGTTGTTAGAGATTTATAGACACACGGAAGCATTAATGCTGTCAGACTTGGTGATGTGCTCTCCAACATCAGATAATTCGATAAAGAGTAGGTGGATTGTGGTCTGGGAAAAGAACAACCTTTTATTTGCTCTCTGAGAGCAGGCAAAAAGTTTTCCCCAGCAAGGCCTCCATCAGCTCTGTGGATGTCAGATCCATCTCCACTTTAAGTGAGTATATGGCTGATTCTCTCATTAAAGGAGTTTTTCTGTCCCCACGGTAGATTTTCAAGAAAATGTGTTTTAGAAAAAACAATTATTGCATTTGTTAAGGAACACAACAACAACAACAGAGGAACATTACNCATCTCCACTTTAAGTGAGTATATGGCTGATTCTCTCATTAAAGGAGTTTTTCTGTCCCCACGGTAGATTTTCAAGAAAATGTGTTTTAGAAAAAACAATTATTGCATTTGTTAAGGAACACAACAACAACAACAGAGGAACATTACCAGACATGAGGCAGAGGCCTATACACACACACACACACACACACACACACACACACACACACACACACATATATATGTGTGTGAGTGTGTGTGTGTATATATATATATATATAT
>JBBMOC010000011.1:2005177-2018363 GCA_037975185.1 Centropyge bicolor | reverse complement strand
GCCTATACACACACACACACACACACACACACACACACACACACACACACACATATATATGTGTGTGAGTGTGTGTGTGTATATATATATATATATATAATATATATATATATATATATATATATATATCATCACAGTCACTTGTGTGATGGTAATGACAATTTTCACTTGTTGCAGAAAATGTCGTCTGAGTTTTAGACTTGCTAAGCTAACTGGTTAGCTAGGCTACAATATACTCTGAATATATGTAAATAAAGTGAAATTTCCTACTAATGAATTAAAATACTCAAATAGTCCCTTGTTTGGTAATGACGCCTAATGAACATACTCTCAGATCAGGATGTATAAAACATCAAACTACTTACATATGTGCGCATCAAAAACTTAGGCTTCTGCCTACTGTCTGGGAATGTTCCTCTGGAGCATCTCATTTGCAACAATGTAAGTAGCATTTTGTAAAAACTTTATGGTAATGACAGCGATATTTAACTATAAATAAATTGCCAATTGAACAATTATAAACTATATGAATATGTTAAAAGTCTGTTTAAGTTGTTTTGAGGAAATGTAAAGTTTGTAAAGTAAAATAATGAATTTAGCGCTTTTTATTGCTTTATTATAGAGGGGATGTCAGACAGTATGGGTTGGGGACAGCCCATAACAGTGACATTCTGGCACATTTGAATTTTCAGCACACTGAAAAAATATTAAAATGTCATCATTGTGACACAGTTATTTTTTTTCACGGCTACTAAAACTATAAACCTAACAAATACAATAATTGTTTTTTCTAAAAAAAACCTTTTCTTGAAAATCTACGCTGGGGACAGAAAAACTCCCTTAAATGAAGAATCACCCACATAAGTGAGAGCTCCTGCAGGCCCTGGACCAGTCCAGACATTTTCCCTGACAGGCTTTAATCTAAACCAGGAGTAGGTTTTAGTCTAGAATTATGGTTTAACTAGTGGCTTTATTAACCACATTTTGAACTTGGATTTATTATTTTTACAAGTCCAAGACAAAGGTAAATGAGATTAAGGCACCTGTTTAATCCTCTCGAAACAGGTATGTGGTTCGGGCCGTTTTATTGGCCCCCACTGGTGGGAGATAGAGATAGCATTGATTGTGGGAACCAGCTGATACTGGATGGCTCAACAGTCTGTGCCGGCTCTAGGCAGCACGTTGATTTTCTCATCAGGTGCTTACTCATCGTCCTGCACTAACCTGCATTTTTAATTTCCAAAGTCAGTTTAGTTTGGCAAAAAAATCTGCAAAGGAATTCACCACCCAACCCAAACACAACAGAGCGGAGAGGGTGGGTGGTTCCAGTCGGTTACCGTCCTGTTCATCTCTTAAACCTTTCTCACAGCACATGTTTCGGTTCCTTTCAGGCGTGGCTGCGTCAGATTCCGCTATTGTGCTTTTCTTGCCATAACAAGCTGCAGTTTCTGTCATTAGAAAAAAGGTAATTGCCAGGTAAATGTCAGATCTTTCCAGCACTTTGATGGATGTCAAACTCGGCATGAATCATCAGGAGGAACAATGAGGCTGTAACAGGAACAGGACTTTATTTGTAAGAGCCTTAGGAGCAACCGTGTCCCCTAGAAATGATGTTGATATAAAACTAATTTACTTTTGGGATGGATCATACAAAGCAGAGGACTTTGACATTAGACAAGTTGAGTCTTGTTCACTCTGGACTTTTTTCTACATGAGCCCATGACCACAATCTTTTTCCAACTGTAACCAAGTGTGACTAAATTTCACTGAGTGTGTTGCATTTGTCACTTGCTCATCTCGCTTTCACAACATCAGAAACATCAGGTCACATCTGCAGTAGGCAGCTCAGCTTCTTGTACAGTAACTCTTGTTTTCAGAGCTGCACATTTAAACCTTCAAATGCACCAGCTCGTGTCTCTGTCCTACTTTTCCTGACTCTCCTCTGGCTCCATGTTCCTGTTTGCATTAAGTTCAATACTCCCCTGCATCCTTCAAAATCAGAAATTCATTTTCTATATGCATATTTTGATCCTTCTTCAGCTATAAATAAATTGTCTTTTGTGAGGCACTTTTGTTATTTCAGGCACATTGTGGCTCTCATGTCTGAGTGTGGAGGCCTCTTCTCTGTTGCGATATTGTTGATATTCAGGACTGTGAACAAAACCAGTTTTTGTTTTTCAGCTCACACACAGAACCGACAGACTGTGAGGAGATATTTGCTGAATTTGAACAGTGTGTTGGATTAAAATGACTAACTCCACTGATAAAGTGAGTCTGTCTCAGTTCTCCAGGAGACTCATGATTGATGTTATTGTAGGAAACTCGGAAATGTGAGAAAAATAAAATGGTCCATAAAAACAGCAGCTTGTCTTAAACCAAGAAAAAGTAAATGCTGACTCGTGAACTTGTTGCCATCACATTCAGCCAACAGAAGAGTGTTTACAGGCAGTTTGTTCTCTGCGGACAGTTTCTACAAACCCTGTGTTGACATTTTCCCTCCAGGGACGAGCAAATAGCATCAAAAATGCAGAATCAGAGCCAGTTTGAGGTGTTTGGGTGTGTGTGTGTGTTGGTGGGTGTTTGTGTTTGGTATGTGACGGTCTAGCTGTTGCTGGTATGTTGCTAAGCATTGTGTGTGTGTGTGTGTGTGTGTGTGTGTGTGTGTGTGTGTGTGTGTGAGTGTGTGAGTCAGAGGTATTGATTAAAGTGGGAGCTCGCTGGCTGCAGTTATTAATATTTGAAGCCGACTCCTGATGGAACCTTTGAAGCCGAACAGTTTGAAGTGCTCTGACATGTAGTTAAAGCTCAGTCAGGACCAGAAACACTTAAAACCCCAGTCTGAAACTTTCACCCAAATATATTTTAGTGGAAGTAAATCTGGGTGGTAAATAAGAAGAAAGTTTGAGGTTTTCAAACTGCAGTCAAACTCGACTGTTTTTTATCGAACTTGATTTAAAATTGGTGGATACAAGATTTCAGCCCTTCTGTGATTTGAACAAAAGACAAGAAGCTTCTCAGTGTCTCCTCTGATTCGCCGCTGATGTTTAACCTGCGACGTCTTGTGAAACAGTGTCTCCCACAGAATGACAGAGTCAATAATGACTTATTTCACCATTTTAATTCAACTTAATTCTCCACCTTATTTTGGTGTTTACTCTCAAACTACTTTAATCTGTGTTTAACATTGTGCAGGCTCAAGTAAAGTCTGTGTGTGGGAAACACTGTCAGAGAGAGAGTGAGAGGAGAGAGAGACAGAGGGGAGACACAGAGAGAGAGAGAGAGAGAGAGAAAGAGGGAGACACACACACACAGACAGACAGAGAGAGAGACAGAGAGAGATAGAGACAGACAGACAGAGAGAGAGAGACAGAGACAGACAGAGACAGGCAGAGAGAGAGAGAGAGAGAGAGAGAGACAGAGACAGAGACAGACAGAGAGAGAGGCAGAGAGAGAGTGAGAGAGCAGCATCTCCAAAAATACAAAATCAATATGTGGCGAGTTGTGTTGATATCGTGTTAAGATGTCACAAATAAAAGAAAGCATGGTGAGAAACTCTGAGTCCTGAGTTTGTTGGAAACAGTGTTTGACTAACACAGCTAAGAAGAGCAATATTAAATGTCATTAGATCATATTTAAAAATGCACCATCCTGACCTGTAGTGCATGACATAGTGTGGAGGTAACTGATGGTCTAAGGCTGGATTTTTACTTATATGACAAATGGCAGTTTGATTTATGGATTCTTCCAGTGCAGCATTGTTCTGCTTTATTTCACATTATGTTCTATTGAACAGTTGGTCTGAAGTTTGCTGTGGTGACAGCCATGATGAAATATCACTATATTTCTCAGGTTTTCGCTGTGATAGAGTCTTTAGTCTTAAATCTTCAAGTCACACATTTTGACTCGGTAAATAACTAAAGAATTAAAGCTGTCAGGCAGATGTGTCACATTCACCTCCAAATCAAGTCATGGTGAACTCCAGGAAACTGGACCTGAGTCCTTTATGAGCTGATCTGAGCTCAGTTCAAGCCAACCTGTGGCACAATTCATATTCAGTCAGAACACACTCACTCTGCGAGTGTGTGTGTGTGTGTGCTGCGTTATTCTCAGAGACTTTTGTTTTTGTCTCTGTCTGGTGTTCAAAGCTTTAATTGTTTAACCTTTGATCCTCTCTCTCCTTCATCCTCTCAGATATTGATAAGGCCATTCCCTGTGAGAGCCATTACTGCTGACTCTGAGGTGTGTGTGTGTGTGTGTGTGTGGGTGTGTGTGTGTGTGTGTGTGTGTGTGTGTGTGTGTGTGTGTGTGTGTTCGTGTGTGTGTGTGTGTGTGTGTGTGTGTGTGTGTGTGTGTGTGTGTGCTGCCTCCTGCCGTGTTGGTCCATTGCAGCCTTTTCAGGTTCAGGCTTTTTCTTTAGAAGAAAAAACCTTCATCTATTATTGAATGACTGGAGCAAACAGGCTCATTACAAGAGTCAAGACACACAGACACAGACGTGAGGAGACAGATGGACTGATGGACAGAAGACAGGTGGACAGGTAGACAGACAGGTGGACTGATAGACAGACAGGTAGAATGATGGACACACAGACTGATGGACAGACAGGTAGACTCATGGACAGACAGGTGGACAGACATGTAGACTGATGGACAGACAGGTAGACTGATGGTCAGATAGGTGGACAGACAGGTAGACTGATGAACAGACAGGTAGACTGATGGTCAGACAGGTGGACAGACAGGTAGACTGATGGACAGACAGGTAGACTGATGGACAGACAGGTAGACTGATGGACAGACAGGTGGACAGACAGGTAGACAGACAGGTAGACTGATGGACAGACAGGTGGACAGACAGGTAGACTGATGGACAGACAGGTGGACAGACAGGTAGACTGATGGACACACAGACTGATGGACAGACAGGTAGACTGATGGACAGACAGGTGGACAGACAGGTAGACAGACAGGTAGACAGACAGGTGGACAGACAGGTAGACTGATGGACAGACAGGTGGACAGACAGGTAGACAGACAGGTGGACAGACAGGTAGACTGATGGATAGACAGGTGGACAGACAGGTGGACAGACAGGTAGGTGGATGTGGTGCCACAGAGTCTTGTCTATCTTCAGATATAGTGAAAGTCATTTTCAGGAACACTGTTCGTGCTTCAGGGCCTGATGAGCTGATTATATTAATATTTATGTACATTAATCTGTTTTATGAGTCATAAGAAATAATAAATATCCTTTCAGAAGGAAAATATGTTTTCCACAAGCTTGGCATGATTCAATTTAACAATATGTTAATGCGGGAAGACAAGCTGATCCCTGATGTGTCCTGAATCCACAAAGAACTTGGAGCTAGATTAACATTCAGAGGGATTAAACGTCAACATGTTATTGAATTAATTAACATACATGACTGGTGTTTACCTTGGCAGATTCCACGACACACAGGAATGAAACCAGCCAACATATTTACTGTGATCTGACTTAGACTGTCCTGACCAGCCGACGTCTCTTTGACTCGTCTTTACTCGTCTAATGATGAAATACTTTTTTTTCATTTAGGGACATCAACAAATACTCACTGTCAAAATATTTGTTGACAGCATTAACACTGCTTTGGCTCACACACACACACACACACACACACACACACACACACACACACACACACACACACACACACACACAGAGCTGTTGCTGGGCAGGGTTTGTGTGGGATTCAGGTGAGTCACCAGATACTGATTTGCGTTTCAGGGAGTGTCCTGGACTTCCTCTTCCCACCCTCCCTTCCACTCTTCCCACTCTCTCTCTCTCTTTCTCTCTCTCTCTCTCTTACCTGTGGAGACCTGTTGCAGACACTCTGATAGATACTTATTACATGCTGATTCAGGCACCAACAGATGTTGCATCCAAACCACATTGCTGATGATCAGATCTGTGTTTGTTAATAGTTTGTTAGTTGTTTGAACTCTTTAGATAAAATCTGTGTTGAATGTTTTTGAATGGCGCTTACCATGGTGCTTACAATCCTGAAACATGCTGTTTAAATTCAAACTCTTGTGCGATTTTAGCCTTCACCAACCATTATACACATGTACATGTGCAAATATGTACATCTTGTACGTCTTTCCAGAGGAACAAATGTGTGTTTAAATCCTCCTCCATGTATTTGAGAATGTTTGCAGTTTGATCCACAGCTCAATGAACTGTTAATACAACACAAGGCTCCTGTAATATTGTTATAGTTCAAACATTGGTTTGGTTTCAGTGTAAAGCAAAACTAAGTTTGAGGTGTCTCCTTGATTCAAACAGACATTGCAAACCAGTCAGTGAAGAATTTTTTTGTGATTGTGGTCTAACATCAAAACATGTACAATGTATAAATTCTCAAGTATGGCAAAAAAAAAAATGTGGGAGAGGAGGAGGGTGTCATTCTCTATTCTCTATTCTCTGTCTATTTAGTGAACTTTTCACTCTTAGTTTTGGTCAGAAACCTCCGTCTGTAAGAAACTTCTTTGAAAGTGATGGAACCATCATCAGCAGTATTCTGGGACGTAAAATTAGAGGAATATGAGCGACATGTGCAGATTGGAGTCTGAAACTAAATCTAAGTTTTATTAAATATCAGCCTGTTTTCATCATGTACTTACTCATATTTACAATAGTTTGCACATCTATTATTGCAGAAGCAAATTTATCATAATAACATGTCATAACTAAAAACCACATGTATGAAATAACATGTAAATTGTAAAAAAACAAAATGTGTGTTTAAAATGTGTGATGGAGGACGTTGCATCTCGTCCATCTCCCTCCATCTATCTGCTGCCATTTCCCCCCTCCTCTCTCCTACGTATGTTAGTCATTATGTTGTTAGGGTCTCGGGTCACTAAACCCACAACTCTCCACATCTAATGACCACAGCCATGAGACCTCGGAGCGAGAGAATCAGACCGAAGCCTCCGACTTAGCTTTAGACAGGAAGTCAGAGTTTCAGTACCTTCCAGAAGAAAAGTCCAGTTCACAGGACAGGAGGATTTGACCTTTATAAATTAGCAGCTATATTCTCCAACTTCCTGTCCCAACTGTCCAAAACATGTTACAGGTATCAAATCCAGAATGAGTGTTTATTTATAAAAATTAAGTTAATTATTTTGAAGATCTCGTCTTTGTACTCTATTCAGTTTAATATAGGCCAAAAAGGATTTGCACATTATTACGTTCTCTTTTTTTTAATATATCACACTTCCCAACTCTTTGAAATCGGGATTGTATTTTCTCTCATGTAAAAATGATTCTTAAACATTTGGCCACAAAAATTAACCTTGTCAAATTTTTCAATAAAATGCACTGCTCTTCCTTTTTGTCCACTGGGGGTCGCTCTGTCTTGAATAGCAGTCGCTGTGCTGTCTGTGCTTTTGTTCGATGTTTTTACACACAGTCAAACATGGACTTCGCGTGTTTCCAGTTGTCGTGTTTGTTTGATGATAAAGGCACAAACTCTCATTGAAACCTATTTAAATGTTAGTTTCCTGAGAACCTGAAGGAATTTTTCTGTACCAGCATGACAGGAGAGATTTTGAGTTCAGTTGGAGTTCAGTTTAGGAATTTAAATGTCTTCGCTCTCTCTCCGTCTTTCCACCACTAACACACACAGCAGCTCCTGTTTTACATAAGATACTGAGCCACCGATGTTGGAAGGTAAATTAACTTTATTTCATTAACTTTTTTAGATAAAAAAAAGCTGTACGTTCTCCTCAATTTATTTCTGCTTTTTAAAAAAATCAAGACCACTTCAGTTTAACTGGCAGCTGCTTTTTATGTGACAGCTGAAAACTGGAAACTGGAGTGAAAACATGGAACTTAGATCCTCTTTTCTTTTTATTGAACCAAGAATCTGGTTTTGAATCAACAATCAAATCAAAGTCACTTCCTGTGTCCAGTATGTGGCACTGCAAAACATCCACTAATTGTAAGTTATGTTTCGGTCTATCAATGTAAACCACACTGTAAAAATTTGATGTAAGTGAATCTTACACAAGGCTTACTTCCTGTTGGTAGGTGGCGTGTATCATGGGCATGTGGACGCCCTCAGGCTTGGCTCAAATGTGAATTGAACAATGCTCACTCAAGTTACAACAGCTCCCTGTTTCATATATTTCATGATTCGTCATGACAGTGACATTCGATAAAATCTAAAGGCTTCATTATTTGGCGCGCTCAAGGTCCTTGATCCGAGACCAAACTTGATTGAACCTGCTGGACGCAGTTTGTGAAAGTAAAGAGCCAAGAAGTTCACACTGAACTCAAAATCCCTGCTGTGCTCAGCTGATGGCACCGAGAGATTTAAAGAATGATACATGTGCCAACCAAATTTTGTACGTCTTTGTGAAATATACCTCGATGTTCTCATTGAACAGCAGCTCATATTTGATGCTGGAGATCTCAGACAGAGACACCAGGGGAACAAACCAAGCTTCAGTCCAAATCTCATAACTCTTCTTTTCACTTTCATTTCATACTGCAGCTACCCTTACAAACCTACCGGTACATGCAGTGTGCAGACAGTTGGGTTAACCTGCTTCACTAAAACACTGTTGCCTACATTGGTTGCAGTCTGTAGCGCAAAATTTAATGGATTCATTCAACACACAAGTCACAAAAAATATATATTACTACATTTAAATGGGTCGTCATCTGTCAGTGTGGTTGATCCAAGTGGCAACCTCCGCCGCTGAAAAATGAAGCCAATGCAGAAGTGCAAAAAAGCTGCAGTTCCTCAAATAACCGCTAGAGCAGGCCGCAGAAGGGAGTCAATTACATTTGAGCCCCATGTTAAAATGTCCAATTTTACGACAGAAAAAAACATATTTACAGCCTGGTTCAAAACATGGCTCTAGTCTCATAAGCTGTTTTTCTACTCCATGACAACTGTGGGGGAGGGGATTTTTTTATAAGGCGTTCGTTTAAAGTATACAGCATACATCATTATGCACAATTCATAGCTGTCAATCTAAGTGGTGCCACTTTGATTGACAACTAGCCACTGACGGTCTAAAGGGCGTCACCCCGGCTAATTCTAGTCACTGAGTTTGGGAAAGAGATCGTCGTGGGGTTAGCCGGCTAGCAACGATATTTAGCATTTAACCTAGCTGGTTAGCCGTAGCTAGTTTGATTATTTCGAATAAAGCGGCTTTTTTCAGCCAATAGCGTTCATTCGACCCGCCTCAGCTCCGCCCTCGCTCCACCTCTTTGTCCATATTTGGAGTAACCGGAGGTAGGCTACCAAGATGGCTGCGCACTACGATTTGCTTCATTTTTGCTCTTCAGAAACCTATGGGTGACGTCACGGACACTACGTCCATATTTTATACAGTCTATGGGTTGATCTTAGTGGCGTTGTTTAAACATAATTAAAGCAACAAAAAATTATTGCGATCAGATTTAAAATGTTAAAATAACCAAGATGTAGTAATTGTTAAAAATATTTAGCATCTTTCCCCATTTGATCAGATTTGTTGAAAATTGCGATGACAAAATTGGAAATTGGAAAAACACTGCAGTGACCTGTTGAGTTCTGACTTTATGTCCTTCCTGGCTGCTATAAACCTGTTAAAAGGATGATGTTGTTTTGCTCTGACGGAGGTGAAGTTTGTCAGGTCAATGCAGTCGAACTCTGTGAACATGTCAAAGACTCAGAGACAGAAAGTGCGAAAGAGAGACTGACCGAGTCAGAGAGAAGGATGTTATTCCTTCATGCGTGTCTAAACTGGTCCATTAGCACCAGCCTAATGTTCAGACTGAGTCACACAGTCAACAGTTTCCCAAAGCCTCATTACACACACACACACACACACACACACACACACACACTCTGATCCTCCGATAAAAAGGTCAGATATTGGACAGTTTGATGGAGCCTTATTACACCCAGACTCAACTGCTGAAGGAGATCAAACTGCTGATCTAAAGACGGACACACAGACGGTCAGTTTGCTGCCACACACACACACACACACACACACACACACACACACACACACACACACACACACACACACTTTCTCTCTCTCTCTCCAGATGTTGACTCCCTGCTTTGCTTCATCCCATCCCTTGTTTCTCTGTCGACATTGTTACTGGGGGATCTGCCAGAACATGGATTGTTGACCTTTGTTCAGCAGTTTAATTCTAATTATGATCTCCTGACATTTCCTGTAGCGCCACCATGAGGTTCACATATATGGTTCAGAGTGAAATATCTCAACAACCTTTGAAACGTCATTTCTGGTTTACACATTCATGCTCCCCTCAGGATGAATAATAAGTTTAGTGATCAAGATCAAGATTTTAGAAGCAGAATTTAGTTTTTATTCTCCACACAAACTCCCAGACCTTGAGCTCTTGTACAGCTATCAGTTCTTATAAGTCAGGGTTAAACCTTTCTGCTGGCACATAATTAAGTTCACTTTAGCACTATTTATGCACTGCATTTGATGATTGTTCAGTTTGTCTAATTCTATTTGAATCTTGTCTTGTGTTTTTGTATCTTAACACCTCGTTGCCTCGAATTTCCAACCTGGGAATCAAAATGAAGAGACAGGCTTTTAATTGGGTCATATTTCGCGTCACTGATGATTTTTTTTTTTACACCTCAGTCAATTCTCTGTTTGTCTAAACAGTCTCTAACTCGTCGCCTGCCTTTGTCTCCCGTTGGGTTCAATGGGGTCACCTTGTTGTGGGCTGTTAGTCGACGTCCCTGCAGCATCTCTGACAGATGGATAATCCATAATCCTGAATGTATGTAGCTGCTGCTGGCTTTAAATCCTCCCAGGTCACATTTCCAGGGTCAGATGTCAACAGGACGCATCTTAGTTACACAACTGCAAACACATCAACAACACTTAAAATTGACAGGTGGTGTTATCGCTTCTGCGTAACAGCCCCCCACCACATTATCACCCACCCACATAACACTCATCTCTCCATCACCTCCTCCCATCCTCTGTGCCGGTCTCTTATGAAACACAGAGCTGCTGAATCCAACCTTCTAGAAGGACATTTTGTTTAGAATTCAGGGTTTGTGAGGCAAACACAAGAACTGAATACTGAGCTGTCGTGATCAGTTTTTAGAGGTTGACCAAACCATCGATGCTGAAAATCAGTTTGAGTTAGTTTGATGTCTCAAATTTAACAGTAAAATGGACAGAAGCAAAGTGAAAAAACTAAATTTGAGGTTATTTTAAATGAAGACCTCTGCTCCAAATTAGCTCGATTAGAAGAAGATTGCTGTACAGTTACAACACAGAAACATTCAGTCCTGAAAAAGTGAGTTAAAATGAGACGCCCAGCGTGTCTAAGATTATTATGCTGCAAGCTCGAACACTTCCTGTTCCTGCTTTTCACAGTAAAAGCTGAGGGTCAAGGGCGGGCTGCTTGAATTCTATGGGCCTCGTTTAGATGCCACTTTCCTCCCGTCTCAGACTGCCTCAGCTACAAGTGCATCTTGTTTTTGCCTACGATGAAATCAAACATATTAGAAAACTGTTAATCATGGACAGCTTGTGACGCCACCAGGACCCGTCATGGCGCCGCATGAACAAAAGGACCTGTCGTGACAAACATCGATTTCGAAGGCTGTTGTCTCGGATTTTATACATTTTGTTGGCTTTATTGCAGACAGCGACAACGTGAACACATTTGTCTGCAGGAGAGGATCTGGCCTGGGACTGAGCCTTGATAACGTGGTACCTGCTCCACCAGGTGAGCTGAGGCCAGTCAGACCATGTTTGCAACAGCTTGAGTCCTGAGCTGCTGGCAGCCGCTCGGTGAAGGTTTGTCAGGTTGAAGTCAGGGTCAGATGTTTGTTTGAATATGCATTTGGACATTTTGAACTCCTGTTTGTAGCTGGCTGAAGGGCTGCAGGTGCTCGCCGCTGTCAAAACCTCTGTAATGTACAGATAATTAGAGCAGCGGCGAGTCCCCGTCCAGATGGGCGAACAGACGGGTGGAGACTGAGCCACAGCTCCCATTCGTACAGGATGCAAAATATAGATGCATTTCACCGAAGTCCAGATGTTTTATGTCTGCTGTTGTGTTTCTGTTTCTACCAAAGTGACCTGGGATTAAAAGCAGTTAGTGTCTGGAACATGAGACACTATAACAAAAACCTGAGAGAGATGTAATCCACTGAAAATGCAGTTTAGTACTTTGAGTCCATGAGAGCAGGACTGCTGCCGCTGCTGCTGTGTGTGTGTGTGTGTGTGTGTGCGTGTGCGTGTGCGTGTGCGACAGAAGCTGTGTCTGGTTTCTGTCATTAGAGCGACATTAGAAGACACAATGACCCTTCTTCTATCACGGCAACAAAGAGTGGAGAGGATGAGGAGGAGGAGGAGGAGGATGTCATGAAGGATTCAATTGTGTGTCAGAGAGGAAGGACGGAGGAGGCTGTCTGCTCTCTTTCACGGCCATGAATGACACTTAAAGGACCACACTGATGCTTTTTGTGCAGCGTCCGTCCAGCTCTCTGAGCCTTGCCGCCGCTTCCTGATGGACGCTACACCTGCAGTCTCTACAAGTATAACAGAAACACAAGTCTCTGAAAGACGTTTGCATAATTTCAGCTGTGGTAACAAATCCCAGTGAAACCAGTCAGATATGATTCCTATCGACTGCATCGAGTGTTGGCTGACGATACAAGAGACGAATCATCATTTTTAGAGTAGATCTGAAAACTTTTTTTCAGACTCATTTTCTGGGGATATAAATGAACGGGTGCAGTTTCTATAGTAACCGGCACACTCCTGTCGGCTTCCTCGGCCCGATGCTGCTGGTCACTTTCCAAAGATCAGACTGTATTTTGTTTGTACATAGAAATATAACTGAAGCGTAACGTCAGTGGAAGCTCCTGGTAGATTAACTCTGTGAGGGAACTGATGAAATGATTTTGCTCTGAGTTTTTCTTGTTGTAAAAGGAGGATTAATCCGGTTTGCTTTCCTTGTTTTTAGCTGTATGTCCATCTATTTCCCTGAAAACTGTTCTTAGAACATCGAGAGCAATAAAACACAGAGTAAAATTCCTGGTATGTGTTCACATACTTGGCCAATAGGGCAGATTCTGATTTTCTGTTTTTAAAGTGTTGGACCAACAGACTGGCATCAGCGTCTGAAGAGTTG
>JBBMOC010000011.1:1945454-2002602 GCA_037975185.1 Centropyge bicolor | reverse complement strand
GTGTGTGTGTGTGTGTGTGTGTGTGTGTGTGTGTGTGTGTGTGTGTGTGTGTGTGTGTGTGTGTGTGTATAAATAGGCATTAAAGTTAATAGAAGGCACATTACTGAAATAAAATCATAAAATTCCAGACAGAGCAGAGAAACCAGGAGGAGAGAGAGAGAGAGAGCCAGGGAGGATAAAAGAGGAAGAAGATACAGTAAAAACAGATGAAGAGATGAAGAGATGGTATCAGCGAACGAGGGAGGAGAGAGTGAGAAAGTAGAGAGCTGGAGGTGATGGAGGAGAGAGGTGACCTCTGAGTATTGATCAGAGCGGCCCGGTCATCAATAACCTGATAGAGATCTGATAGGAGACTGTCTGGAGACACACGCCGCTGTTCTGTGTGTGTGTGTGTGTGTGTAATGAAGCAGTGGTTGCTGCAGTGTTTTCCAGCTGAAGTGACTCAGTCTGCTTCCTTCAGATAAAACAGGACATGTAGTCTTCATCCTGTCCTCTGGTGAGTGCTTCTTCTTCACGAGTGTTTCAGCTCAGATGAAATCGTGCCTCGTTGGCTTTTTTCCATCAGAGTCACCCAGCAGCAGGAAAACTGCCTATAGGGACGTACAGCCAACAAATACAGTCCAAAGATATCTGGTGTTGTGCAGAGAAACTCGATTCTGCAGATTGTGCTGTGGATCCGCAGGTGAGAGGTAACATGTAAATATATCCCAGATGTCCTGAGCTGATCCTGAGGCTGGGGCCTGTCTGGATATTTTTAGAAAGCTGCAGTGTGAGCGTTTAGCAGTGAGTGTGTGAATGTGAAAAATGATTTGAACACACTGATGTGACTGATGTGATGTGACTGACTGGGAAAACACATGGATTCACTCTGACTCCAACAAATCTGTTTTCTCTCATCTGTTTTGTCGTGTTTAATTAGCAAAGATCAGAAAAACATTCAGGAAGCAGCTTCTCACTTTTAGCCCGGGTTGACTGTCGCTTTCAGCTGGAGATAATTAACAATAACTTAATGANTGACATAAATTATAAATTGCTCATAATCTTCATGGTTCTGCCGAAATGGTGTAAATGCAAATACAGTTGTGTGAAAGGAACTTGAAAACTAAACTCAGGAAACAGCTTAAAGTCCCTTTGATGCTCTTCTGTTTCTGTTTTCTCCACATCAGAGGAGAAACTGTGAGCATGAGATAAAGTTAATCTAACAACAACTTTCTGAAGACTTTTCATCCAGCAAGATAATAACAGAGTCATCGGCCCCATTTACACCTGGTATTAACATGTGAATCTGGATAACATCCCATTCACAGGTATTAAAATGATCATTATCTTGTGCTGTGATCGGACGAGAGAAGCAGTTCTGCTGAATGGGCTCTTCTTCTTTTTTCTTTGCCGAGCAAACATCACTGCTACCTGAAGCTTTGTTGGGTTCACTTGAGTCGGCAGGAAGAGGTCAAGTCAGATGACCTTTGTTGGGCGGATTCTTCCACATACAGGTGAGCTATTAATGCCAGGTGTAAATGGGGTTACAGAGTTGTTCTTTGTAAGTGACCTTTGTGTGACAGATGTTTCAGTGGATGTTAAAAAGGCGACATTTGTTCCTGAGCCATCAGAATGTAGGAGCCTCAGATCAAGGACTAAAAAGAAATCCTGGCCCTTCTTTTCAAAATGTAGATGAACTTTTAAAAAAGAATTGGGATTTCTGGGAAAGTTCATGCTGTGGACTTCCTGAGTCAGAGTGCCAGGAACTGTTTGGTTGAAGGGCTGATATTCTGCTTGTCCTAGCAAAAATACCTGTGTTCTGTCTTATTAGAAACAGTAAGAGTTTAGATAATTTATTTACTTAATAAAAACATTTCCAACATAATGAGTCTCACTAACAACTGATAGCTGGAGGAGAAACACATGAAGCAGCTGTGGAACAGTTTCTACAGCAGGTGGGCAATTTTCCCAAAATGTGTGGCCAAACTTACAATTTAATCCTTATTACTAAAATGATCCAGACGAAATTAGTTTACTTTGCCAGTAATCAAACACCTTGGGGGCAAAAATGATTGAAAACTCCTGACAGTGGAAATGTGTTTCAGATGAACCGGGAGCTCTTTATAGTCAACACTAATGAGTTTGTTTTTATTGCATACAGTGTCACCACAATCACTGAAATGTTCATCTGCGTTTTGGGTTTCTGTCGTCATGTAAACCCTGCTGAGTCTGAACTCGAGCTTCAGCTGCAAACTGAGTGAGTGTTGAAATGAGAGCTGCTGATTTATCTCACACTTATCTACTCTGTGTGTATGTGTGTAAGTGAGTGTGTGTGAGGACTTTGAGTATTTTAAGCACTGACTTAGATAAAGGCATGTAAGTAAATGTATTTGAAGTAAAAGTACTCAGAGCAGAAAAACGTTCTATCTTGTGTCATTAGATTATTTTTCCTCCTGCATTCATTTAAATTCATGAATGCTGATTTTTTTTCTTCATTGATCAACTGATTGGTGAGTGGAAAAAAATCTGAAAATAGTGAGAAATGTGGTCACAATGAGCCAGAACCCAAAGTGACACTTTCACAAGATTTATGTAGTCCAACCAACAGTTCAAACCTCAAAATGGATAAAAATATGTAACTTTCTTCCCCCCATGAACTGACTTGATGATCACTCAATTATCAAAAATATCAAGTCATTTTCTATCAACAAATTAAGTGATTAATTGTCCAATTTATTCAGCTTCACTTGTATAAACTGTAATTCGTATTTTGTAACTCTTTGTTTTTCGTCTGCAAACATGTTAATTCAGTAATAACTAAAGCTGTCAGACAAATGTAGTGGATTAAAAAGTATAATATTTCCCTCTGAGTTGTGGCGTAGAAGGAGAAAGAAGCAGGAGTTCAGGACTGCGACATGCAAACGGCCCAACAACACAAGGACGCAATGAGAATAGATGTGTGTGTGTGTGTGTGTGCGTGTTGTTGACAGCAGTCGGTGTGTCCATCAGCCGCAGATACGACCTGTCACTCAACACTGTCGTGGTGACAACGCACCCTGACATCGGAGGTGATGAAGAGAATAGAGGAGCGAATCCAGGCGCAGGGTGATGGATGCTTCCCGTCAACCCTCTGACCTCCGAGCGAGGAGGAGAGGAGACGGAGGGAAAGAGAGGACGGAGGAGGAGACAGACAGGTTTATTATGCACAGACAGAGACAGAGAGATGGAGAGAGACAGCAATTAAAGGAAAGAAGATTATTCAGGAGAGAAGTGAAATCAGAGGAGGAAATGAAGAAGAGGATGAGGAGAAGAAATGAGAGTATGGATGAGAGGAAGAGGAAAGTTAAGAGGATTGGAAAAGTGAGTTTTCCATCCAGAAGTATTGATAAACCCTGAGACCGTCGGCCAACTCTCGCTGTGCGTCTCATCTGTGGAACAGTGTGGGAGCGGACGGTCCTGCTGCGAGATATTTAACCACCAATCAATGTGAATTTATCTCAACATACATCTCTTCGCCTCTTTGTTGCTATGGTTACACACACACACCCATGCACACACAGATTCCTGTTTTAGCTACAGCCGCTGTCGGCTACAGCCTGTCAGCTGTTGCTTAGTAACAGCTGATTTGGAGCCAGCTGATATCGACGGTGTTGCTTCATTTGTTTTTCAAGTTAAAGCTGTTGGGAACTTTGTTTGAAAGTACACACACACACACATAAGCACATATACACACAGACATATACACACATACACAACATGGGTCCTGTACCTTTTGAGGCCGTGTTGTTTTTGTTGCTGTTGAGGCGGGAAGTTTTCAAGCTCAAACTAAACACCTGAAGAGCTAACGAGACTCATGATTGGATAGTAATGTTCATGCACCTGGAGACAAATCCATCGTCCATTACACAGACAGAGCTTCTCTAGGATGTTCACATCTATTTCTAATCCACGTGTTCTAAATGGGCTTAAACCAAATTGCTTCAATGTGCATCAAATTTGTTTTTTAAAGTCATGATTCAGTCCAATCTGAACACACAGACATGATGCTCATATTTTAAGGTGCAGTGTGATGGACACATGGATATGAGTATGTTCAATATTCACCAATAAATGTCTATAAATCTGCTCAGAGAAGTTTTCTTCAGTGAAGTGAAGCAGCGATCTGGACATCGATGACATAAACAAACATAGGCAAAAGAAAATGGTTGTACCTCACAGTGTAAATCACTGAATCCCCCAAAGGATCATGGGAACTTGGCAAAATCAAGCATGATTGTAATCTAACGAACGTAATAAAACAGAGAGCTAATATTGTCGTCAAGTGCGCGACACAGCCATTCTTCAGTGAGATTTGCTGTTGGCCGGACTCCTTATCTGATTATTGTATTTAGGACTGTGGCCACACTCCTGGGAGTTTTTAATCACACTGATTGAAGCACTGATGTAATCAAGCCAGTGTTTATGAGCGCTGCAGGATTAAATGGCTAATTCAGCCCCGTGAGATGAATCTGTCTGGAGTAAATACCACAAAGTGGAGTCAGAGGACAGCAGCTGCACCTGCCTGAAAGTCAGAGGAGGCTCACAGCTTTAAACCTTCATCATCTTCACATATACTGAGTCTCATGTTGGTGGAAGATCAGTGTGTTTGCACCCTGTATCATGTTGGTAGACTGGGTTTGTGTAGCATTAATTCTAATGTGTGAATACCTGGGCTAGATTATTTTGAACGCTGTGTTTCTACTGTTCATCTTGATCGTCCAAAGATAAAATAGTTAACGGCAGTTCAGAGTGTCACAGTCTGGTGTTCATAAGTCATTGAACTCATCAGTCTGCTCCTGCCGCTGGACTTCCTGGATCACATTTCATGTCTCGGTGGGACCTTTCAGCCTTTAACATGACCCCCACTGACGCCGCCCTTATTCACTGTTTTATCAGATGACCTGTGAAAATTAGATCAATGCACAGTTACTTGAAAGTCTCTGCAAACTACCAGTTTGTGTCGGTAGCCGATGTCCACAAGGTCCTGTCAGGTGTAGTGGTGTAATGCTGATGTATACGTGGATAGAGTCCAAAGACAGACACATAAAATACACAACAAAGCACTGGAAGGGAGAGCCGTGAGCCGCTGTGTCTGTGCGTGCCGCCATCTTGGTCTTTAGGTCTTGGTCTCGAAAACATATTTATTTATTTAACAACTCATGTGCAATACATTCATATGTGACTTTTACTCATCTGTATATACCATTCATCATTTGCACTAAAACCCATTAATCATTTGCACTAAATTAATACATATTCTGGTGTCTGTGCAATACATATCTGCTCCTGTGCAATATTATGTGAACAACATTGAAATCTGGACTATTTTCCATCAATATTTACCATCTACCTCATATCGTACACTGAGCCTCAATTGTGCTGTGCACAAGTCTGCATCTCATCTTGTATATATCTTGTATATTTTAAGTCTCCCTGCAACTTGTTAAACTGTCTTTTTTACTTATACTATTTTTGCATACTTTTTAACTTAACTATTGCACTGAATGAGAAGCTCTCCATTCTCGTTGTACATCCTGTATAATGACAATAAAGGCCATTCTGATTCTGATTCTACTTGTTCAGTATTTAAATAGACATGAAGTTCAGTTTTTTAAGTTGAGATAACCAATGAATTTCTCCAGTCCATGGAAAACAACTGGAGTTTTTATGAAGTGGTTTCCACAGAAAACACCTCTGTGTTTTTACATCATGTTTAGTTCATGTTACAATCCTAACTGAATGGAAAATACAGCTGTTGATCCTCTCATAGGTTGGTCACTGGTGTCTCTTATGTTTCCCTGCAGCTGATGAGTTGCTAATTTTCCTGCCAACAAAGCTTTGAGACGTCCAGTCCAGTTGATTAGCTTCAGAGTTTGTCAGTATTTTTCCTGGTTTGAGGAATTTCATTAAGCTGCCTGTGTTGTGTGTTGGGAGGTGTTGACCTACATGTTATTGTGCTTATTGTGTTTTAATGCAGCGTCTTTCTTTACTTCAGCAGTTTCTATGTGACAGTGTCAATTGGTTTGGCAAGAAAATCAGATGGAATAAGTGTTGAATTAGTCTTACATTAGGACCATAATGCAACAGGTACGACAGCCTCACACAGTGTTCCAATTTATTCAGATATCTACATTCCTCCACCTATGCTCCCATCTGGTCCTCCATCCATCCAGTCAGCGTATCTTCTGTCTTCACACCCACCGTCCTCACCCATCTGTCCGTCCCTCCATCCATCAGCTGCTATTTAACCGTTCTGATGCCTTTTCTGCCTCTTTTGTAGAGTTAATGACCCTCTCCCCCTCGTTTCCCATGTCTGCTCTGCGTGTGTGTGTGTGTGTGTGTGTGTATGTGTGTGTGTGTGTGTGTGTGTGTGGTCTGACTGACTGTCAGGGCATGACAGGGCCTCTAAAGAGAGCAGGCAAAGTGAAAAGAAAGAGAGCAAGCGAGCCAAGACGGATAGAGAGAGAGAGAGTGCACAGAGCATGCTGGGATTGTGTCTGTGCGTGCATGTGTGTCTGTGTGCATGTGTGTGTGTGTGTCGCTGTGGGTTGGGGGGTTGTAGGAAAGGGTCAGTCTAATTTGCAGCTCATTGAGGAGAAACAAGCTTCCTCTGATGGACGGGTTGGGGGGTCGTGAGTGTGTTGCTGTGTGTGTGTGTGTGTGTGTGTTAATATCTGACAGCTGTCCAGATCCTTTACAGCTCTTTCCACACTGATGCCAACACATTCAGAAACATATTTGTGTGTCAACATCTTCTCTAAATCTACATTTAAATGTCTAAACAGTGCAAACAAGCTTAAATCACTAAATGACTAAATCACACGTCTGCAGCGACCAACCCTCAGATTATCATCTTCTCTGTGGAACTTTTTAGCCTCTGTTAGCTCTTTGTGTTGCTTCAGGTGTCACCAGTCAGCTCGGACAACGTAAAGTTAAAATAATGATAACTTTGGACGGCAGTGCTGTCACTCGTTTGTGTGAACTCATGTGACTCATTACAGACAGAATAAAATGTGCTTATGAACAGATGAGGAAAATAAAAGACACTGAATGACACAATGAATCAGTCCAGGATTCAGGAAAATATAGCCACAGCATATAGAGGAAATATGTTACAATGATCCAAATCACATGACCAACGAAGAAAACAAGCCGTTTGGTCTTAACTTTGTATAATAACGTTTCTTGATAGTGAAATAGTTCAGTTGTTCACCCTGATAACAAATGCTCCTCCTGGATTTGATTCTATCTGAGATACGACTTCGACGTGGGCTGCAGAGACACCTGGTTATTTTTATTGCTGTATAAATGATTCTATTATTATCCAGATCATCTGCAGGTTTTTCTGGTTCCTTCACATCCAGCTGCTCTCTGTTCTCCCTGCACAGACTGAGTCACGTCAGCAGCTGAGGATGAACCCGCTCTCGTTTCTGCTGCCTTTTACCACTCGGCTTATTTTGGCTTTTTGTAAATGATCAGATGTTATAGAAGGCGTTTTTTACTCCATCACATCATTCATCACCATGTATTATTTTACTGACTGACTTTGGGTTAAGCATGTTACAGGTTATCACTTGTTATTTTGACCAATGTCCACCTGTGTAATATGAACCTGTTAGAGAGAAAATGTCCAGGAGATCAGAGGAGACATTAAATGACATCCTTATTGTTCCTCAACATAGAAATACAGGAGTGTACTGGATAATTTAATGCTATATATTTATGTTTTAGCCATAACTTCTAAGTACGTGGTGGATGGCTCTGAATACCAAGATATCCACATTAGCATCAACTGCCATTGCCATTAAAGAAGGAGACAAAAGCAGCAAACTTCAAAAAACTTTGTTGTTGCAGTTGAGAGCAAAACAGATGGTTTGTGAATCATTTGGGTGAACTGACCCTTTAATTTGCACTCTGTGACTCTGACTGTTGTCATCAAATTAAAATCTGTATTTTTCTGCCTGTGTCTATCAAAAGCTCAGTCAGTGCCTGAAGGTCAGCTCATGATCTCATTGGTCCTCCAGGGATGATGTCATAATGCTGTTGCTGCTTGACGCCTCATGACATCATTTCCTGCAAAACTGCAGGAATTTAGTCTGAAATGACAGAGGAGCTGCAGTCGACTCTGTGTGTGTGTGTGTGTGTGTGTGTGTGTGTGTGTGTGTGTGTGTGTGTGTGTGTGTGTGTGTGTGTGTGTGTGTGTGTGTGTGTGTGTGATGGTGATGAATGAGTGTGCTACCCGCCCAGCAGGGTAATTCATTTCTCAACCTGAACAACACTTACTGTCAGACTGAACAGGATTAATAGTGGACCACAGCCTACACACACACACACACACACACACACACACACACACACACACACACACACACACACACAGAGTCAGTGTTCAGATGTATATCTGCAGTATTTTCCTGTCATTGTGTTGCGGCAGCAGCAGCCGTTCTGCAGTGAGACGGCTGCTAACCGACACTTTTCATTCTGAACTGACATCATAAAACACTGTGGATGAATCATCTTGCTCGTGCTGGATCTGCAGTTTTATGGTTTTGAGACCCTGAAACTGACGATGGAACACAGCGGTGTGTATCTTACTCTCTGTGCCACTGATCCCTCTCCATCCTCCACAGAGAACAATGAAACAGCCCATTTCTAAAACCCATTGAACAGATGAACTGTTCATACATGCAGATGTTTTCATATTAGGTTCCAATTCACCAAATTAGCACTGAGACTGTCTGAATATGTGCTCTGTTATCTTCGCTTGAAGAGTCATGACGTCTCAGCTTCATGTAGACGCTGTCAGACGATGGTTATTATTTCAAGAGGAAGAGAACACAATCAATTTTGTTTTTGGACCAAAAACATGATTTATCTGAAAGAAATGTGGCATGTATTATGGTTTATGTTGTGGGATAAAGTATAATAGAGAACAGTGAGTTTCTCATAATAACCTTGGTGGTGAAACACAGAAGCCTTCTCAGTTTTCATGTTGCTCCTTCTCTGATAGTTCAACTGAAGAACAGCGTTGAAGCTCTGGGTGAAAGTCCTGTAATAACAGTGCTCAGGAGTCAGTGAATGTACTTGAAACAGCATAGAAACAGATTTTTCTGCAGAATCAGTAAAGTCCTGTAGTTTTCAGTCTGTGGTCGTTTATTCAAATATTGAATATTGTGAATACATTGAATATCTGTGTTTATATGAAGGAAGAAAACACGACCCAACTCGAACAACGCTGGTGATTTGAACCTCTTCACTCTGCAGATGGGTCAGGCTCTCTGTGCAAAGACAGTCAGTGGCGATGTTCATACTTGCTGTCAGGACGTCTCTGCGGTCTCCGCCTGCCAGCAGGACAAACAACACAAAGCTCTGCCGATAAACCTGATTCAGGAGCTCTGTGGACTGAAGCCGACAGCAGCAATTTTAAGAGACTCTGCAGTGCTGTTAGAGTCCGGAGTGCAGGCCCATTTGTCTCTTTGTCGATGGCATTGACAGCTCCAGGGCCCGATGGGAGCCTAAAGAGAAAATCAACACTCTGCAGTAAACAGGATTTTTGTCCAAAATGTGTTTTGTAACTAAACTGAAAAGCTAAAATCGGATCTGGACCTGCTCTGTGATTTATTCTGTTTAAGTTATGTGTCAGCTCTCGGTCGGTGTCCTGCAGGAGAACTGTGTGGATGAATGGCCTTTGTTGATGTTACTGTTGTGTTTTCAACTTCATTGAGCCAGTCTCTTGAATTTCAAAATTAACTGCACTGAATACAAAATATATCTGGAGGGAATAAACAGGGATACGCAGATTCTTTTGTTTGAGATCATCTGTGACTGAAAATCTTTCTTTCCTACGGTAGCTTCTTTTCACCACAAGGATTTTTGAACCTTAACCAACTACTTTTTTTTAAACACCTCAATGTTTTTGCCCCTAAATGAAACCAAATACTAACCAAGAAAATCTCCTATGGATAACAATTTTGGAGTCGGTATCTGCAGATCTGCAAAGTGTTTCAGCGTCTGTCAGCTCACACTGGGTGACTCTCACCGCTCTCATAAGCTTAAGAGGCTGAATATTGGACACATTCATCAGATGACACAAACATAACTCCAAATCAACAATTACGTCAGCTGGATGTGGAAATACGCAACTGTGTGCTAAAAGTTCAACGCATCAACCATAAGGTCGATGACACATCAACGTTGGGTAAAAGTCAGTTCCTGCTAGTTTAAGATGTTTCTAACTGAACATGAAGCAGCAGGTTTTCATGCAAAGTCATTGGATAGATGTGAAAAGATGCATTCAGGTTCAACTGAAAATGTCTGAACTTGAGCAAAAATGTGCATGACGGAGTAAAGTGGAAGCTGATCCTTGTTGGATTTCTGAGCCATCAGCAGAAAGCAGGGAGGACAGGGTGAGTTGTGTCTTGTGGTTACCCTGAGGTGCGGGACTTGACACCAGTTCTGGAGTGAGTTTTGGAAATGTTCAGCAGTGGGGAGGTGATTTTACAAACCACAGCAATCTGCTCAATGGACTAACATATTTCCTGTGATGAAAGGAAAACGTGACCTGAGGGTAAGATCAGAGGCAAAGACTGTCAACCCTGTCTCCTATAAATCACATTTGCATTACCTAATATGGTCTGTATGGGATGTGATTCTGCCCAGATTACAGTTTTGGAACAAATCTGTAAAAATGTTCACAGTCAACATATTTTATTCTGTGATGTGCTCCTGGCAACGTACTGATTCAGAGCTGATTGAAAGCTCGTGGGAAGCACGATACTAACACTGATGTCCTGTTCATGTCCAGAGCTTTGCCTGATCTCTCCTCTGTGACATCTGTGCAGTCNTGTGTGTGTGTGTGTGTGTGTGTGTGTGTGTGTGTGTGTTTTCAGTCTCTTGGGCATATATCCAGATGGTACCATTCCTCTACTGTCCTGTGGGTCTGAGCTATGCACACACACACACACACACACACACAGGTTTGTACTTGTATACTTGTGAAGACCATCATTGACACAGTACATTCCACTAAACCAAACCTAAACTCTTAAAGTCTTAAGACCTGGTCAGACCACAAAGCAGCACAGCAAAGTTCATCCATGTGTTGCGTAAATAGAAACTAAAAACTTGGTCTTCTTTTAGGGTTAGTTAGTGAACTTCTGAAGCTAGTTAAGTGCTAACGTGGACAGACAGGGACGTGCCACAGTGGGCGTCTGTGGAGCTCCTCAGTCATCCAGGTCCTGGTTTATCTGGAGTTGCTGAACTTGAGGGCAACTAAACTTGGTTTTGGTCCTTGAAAATATTTCGGCTTTGGCTGACAGGTGGAAAACACACAGCTCTAACTCGATTTAGTTTATTGAAAGTCACCTTCTTGCAGTAAACAGATTCTTCCCGATGAAGCTCTGAGACAACTAAATCCATCCAGACGCTCTGCTGAAAGTTGAGATATTTTGAAGCAAAAGCTCTGTGAGCTGTGGAAACATGTCAGACTCTGAACGTCAGGAACATGAAACAGCAGAGGAGAGAAGGTTTCATCTGCAGTCAGCTGACGTCCAAAAAACACTCACAGTTCAGGATTATTAGGATTATTTTCTCTGATTAGTTTGGACTATGACAACTAAAACTAAAAATCACTCTCATTTTAAGAATGAAAACAATAATAATAATAATAATGACAATAATAATATCAAACTTTCCAGAATAATTTTAAATAGTTTTAGTTTAGTCTGAACCGATTTGAAATTGTGACGACACAGATTGAACTACAGGCTGATTATGACGTTGAGCGAGACGTGTTGTTGTCAAATTGTTCCATTCAGAAAGAAACATGGCGCCAAAAGATTTAGCCAGCAATTCACGAGCCAACTTTTAAAAATGAAGAAATCTAACTGTGATTCTGTAGTTGATCTGTAAAATGTCTGTTCTTAAGTAGTTCTTAGTTATTTTAAGGGTCTGATTTTATATTTTCATTTAACATGCAGTTGATCTGTTGAATTCGCTGCGTCTGCACATGAACTTGTACCTGCTGAAATTGTGAACCTGCAGAACGTGTGCAACCTCTGTGACATTTGAAAACACATTTACATCCTAATTTAATTTAATGGATTCAAAACTCACCGTTTAACTTGTCCTTGTGTGTTTGCATGGCGTTCAGTGAAAAGGGCATGAGCAGACTTTTTGTTGAACTGAAACTCAGCACCCGTCCCCCCCCCACCTCCCCACCCACCCCACTCTCCGTTCGCTCCATTTAACTGAAGCCACCAGCTACATGAATACCCATGAACAGCCAGGAGCTTTGCCAACAGCTCAATTACAATGCGCTCTCCTCCTCCTCTTCATCCCCCCACCTCTCTGTTTTCTCTCCTTCTCTCACTTTGAATCTCTCTCAAAGCACATGGCCAAAAGTATGCGGTCACCTAAACATGAAACCCTCCTGTGTGACAGCACGACATGTGACTGTGACACTGATCATTAATGTTCTGTGTTTCTGAGTCTTCTGTTTGGACTGTTTTTGTTCTCAGCATCTTCTTTGCAGTTTAGTCTTTTTTTATGGAGTTACTCATGAATCACTCCTTGTTTTTCTTCACACAACACTGCTTTTACATGGACGACATACAGTTGTATATCTCTGTTTGTCCTGGAAGCCTCGGTTCTTCCTGCCTGTGTCACTGGCATCAGTATTTAAATGCATAAAAACCTTTTGAAATGAAATTTGACATTTCGATGTTACAGACTGGGTAACACACACCTGCAGCGCACGATGACTTGATGGAGTCAGAACGTAACATAGATATTATCTATCTTGAGTCACAACAGTCTTTGAGGTCAAGAGTTTAAGAACAACTTTACACCCTCTGATAATCGTGTTTTTGTTGACCTCCAGTGGTTTAGCTTCTCATCTTGGTGCAGTGATGTGCTGGTGTACACCAGGACGCAATGACATCACCATTGGGTTCCAAGTGCAACATTTCTGACCCGTCAGTGATGTGTGTGTGTGTGTGTGTGTGTGTGTGTGTGAATATTCGGTCGCTGGTCTGCTGCAGGTTATGAGACTATCTCGACTCTGGCTATTATTAATGAGACGTGACTGAACAGCGTGCAGATTTTCATTTGTTCAGTCTCTTCCTGACATGTTGCCACATTGCTAATGCTAACTATCCAGCTGTCTGCAGACATCAGGCTGATGTCAGGACACGCAAACAGCAGCAGCAGCAGATGAATTAGTGAGCGGAAATTCTGCCCTGCTCCCAGCTGAAGCTAATTATCAAAGTGTGCTCGCTGTACTTCGTCTTCATCATCTGATGCTGACGGTCAATATCAATCCATAAACATCAGATTCTAAATATGTACGACTGTCTTGCAAGTGGTGCAGCTCTTTCTGTAATGTCTGCTCAACTGTTTTGCACATGCAGCCCCATAAGATGCCGAAATATCTTGCAGGTCTTTCTATGTTTGCAGGGGAAAATGGTCCCTGGTGGGGGTCAAATCCTACACCTCCCATAATTCAGCAAAACACTTCTGCCCATGTTCACATCATTCAAAGTCCACAGCAGCTCATAAAACAGGCGGCGTCTCAGTCTGAGAGAAGAGTTTCTGTCTCAGACTTTACACAAGCTCCGGCGGTGCCAGAAAGGAAGAGAAGAGATTAAACAACTTCTTTGTGTCCCTTAAAAAAAATCTAGATCAGATTTCTTTAGCTCCAACTGCCGCGTCGCCCAGTTCCTCCACAAACTGCTGGAACATCACTGTCTGAAATATCATTGTGTGCTGCAGCATTAAGTTTCCCTGCACTGAAACCAAGAATCTGTCCACATACTTTTGGCCACCTCCCCTCCCTGTGTGTGTCTCTGTGTGTGTATGTGTGTGTCTCCTGTATTTCATTCCGTCCTCTTTGCTGCTGGTTCCTCCCCTTCCAGTCACGGAGAGGGATTTCTGAGCCTCCTCATTGGCTCACGGCGAGGACAAGGCCCCTCCCCCGTCCTCTCTCTTGCTCAGGCAGAGACAGAGAAAGAGGGAGAAGGAGGGAGGGAGGGAGAGTGAAAGTGGAGAGGCAGGCAGGCAGACTTGTTGCAACAGATGGCTTCACCAGCGGCGGCTCGGCGGCGGCTGCACCGAGGAACTCTGGGACGCCGTTAGACAGAGACAGAGAGAGAAAGGGAGGGGGATTAGAAAGTCACAGTGCTGGAACAGAGCAAGAAAAAGAGAGGGACTTCTTCTTCTCCTTCTTCTTCCTCTCGTCTTCCTCTGCACACAGACAGGAAGACATGTCAGTGTGAGCACAAGTTTTGTAGCTGAAAGGAGCAGCAGCACTTTCCTGGAGGAGATGACTGTGTGATCTGATCTCCTCCTCCTCCTCCTCCTCCTCCTCCTGCTGCTCGGAGGTCAGAGAGGAGAACACCTGCTGACAGCGAGGAGCTCCTGAGAGAGGAGGCGCAGCAGCAGCAGAGGAGGTACATGACTGTTTGTGCTCTCTCTTCCACTTCATTTTTGTTATCAGTTTTCATGTTTCTGGAAAAACGTCTCTGCTGCTGCCGCCGCTCTGAGGTCATCATTCATGGACTGATCTGCAAAGTGTGTGTGTGTGTGTGTGAGAGAGAGAGAGAGAGAGAGAGAGAGAGACACTCAGTTCTGCTCTACTTCACTGTGTGTCAGTTTCTCTGCTCAGAGCTGTTAGTCAGAGCAGCTTTGTTACTGTGTGTGTGTGTGTGTGTGTGTGTGTGTGTGTGTGTGTGTTGCTCCACTTTGCTGATGTGCTCCTCACATTAGTTTTGAGGCCATGTTGTACTTACACTTGTCGCACTTGTTTGCAGCAGCCCTGTGTTTCACGTGCTGCTTTAACAGTATGTGTGTGTGTGTCTGTGTGTGTGTATGTGTTTATTGCTTCCTGCCTGCAGAACACGTGGGAGTGTGTTTTAGCTGCGCAACACTGAGGTCAGTCAGGAGAGAGAGGGAGGAAAGAAAGAAAGAAAGAAAGAAGGGGGGATGAACAGAGGGGGGAGGGAAAAAAGGAAGGAAGGAAGGGAGGAAAGCTGTTCCACCCAGCTCTGTTTTTATTCTAATAATATTTTTATGTTCCATTTTTCCTCAGTAAGTAACAAAGAGCTTCAGCGGGAATATAAACACACAAAACAGGCAATAAAAGTTAAACAAATAGAAGCAGTAAAATCAAACTCTCATTGAGGCCATAAAGAAACCAGAATGTAAGATGTGTGGACGTTTTTTGTCCTCAGGTGGAAGAAGTGGAAAAATGGTCCAGAGGGACATGTCAGAGGAAAAGTGTTTGGAAACCCATAATAAAAAGATTTCTTAAGATTGATTCTGGCATTTTTACTTTCGTTGGATACGTTGACAGTGCGGATAGAGGCAGGAGTTAAGAGGCAAGAAGTTATATGGCGTGAGTCTTAACACCCTGTATTGACAAGGTTTATCAGACTGTGAGCATGACAGCCTTCAGAGACACAGAGCGAATCCACAGAAGCCTTTCGGTCGATCGATCCACCACTCTGGTTTTGAGTCTTGAGAAATACTAAATGGGTTGCCATAAAATTTTCATGGTTCCTAGAAGGTGACTCTCACTGACAGGTCGTCACTTCTGATGACACCGTCAGTTTCAGTTATAGTTGCCCCATGAAATATCTCAACAACTATGAGATGGATTCAGCTTCATTAATCAATTGTTTGATTTTGTCCAAACAAAGTCAGCGCCTGACAAAAATCAGCAAATCCTCATATATGAGAGTCTGTGTTGAAAGCGTGCACAGACATTCATGTTCTCCTCAGGACGAACTGTCATCACTTCGGTGTCAGATCAGGGCCACACCAAGATCAGAGAGATTCATCCTTTTGTTGCAATCCACCCCCTACTTTTTGAGAAATTTCAATCTGGACCAAAGTGGATTAACAAACATTCCCGTCATTTTGGAAAACATCCAGCTCAAAGTGGAAACAGCATCAGTCCGTTCGAAGAGACGATGGAGAGGGAATGTATTCAGAAAATGAAATGTGATTTGTTTCAACTCGACTGTGAGGATTTTCTATGTTGCATATAAATGTAAGTGAATACTTGTTGGTTTGGGGCAGTTGGTTTTTCAAAATAAGACATCTGAAGACGTCATCTTGGGCTTCAGGAAACTATGACATTCAGTTTTCACTATTTTCAACAGAAAAGTTTTTCCACTTTGAAACCAAGAAGAAAAACCCAGTGACAGTTCAGTGATCGATGTGTTCATCCTGTCAGGTTGCAGGAGGGGAAGTGAATAATGTTGGAGGTAAAGATAATGTCTGAGTACACCTGTAGATGTCTGACATCAAGCGTTTAACAAACAGAACAGTGTATGTGTGTGTGTGTGTGTGACAGAGAGAGAGAGTGAGAGCGAGAGAGAGAGCTTCAGTGGTCAACAGGAGCTACAGCAACTGCAATGATTTGGATACTGGTTTCCACCATCTATCACACACACACACTCTCACACCCAGCCACACACGCACACACACGCACGCACACACAGACCAGTGTAAATAAGGCCAATTTGCCCCCTCTGGAATGTAAACATCCACTGACCCTGACTCTTCAAATATTAACACACACACTTTCTCTTCCAGCTGTTGTTACATCTGTTTCACACGCTTTTATGGGGCCGACATCAATGTTTCTCTGTCGCAGGCTTGTTGGTCCCCAGGGGGAGATTTGACTGACAGCATGAGGATCTGATGGTTTACTGGATTATGGATCTGGATCCACTGAACCTCTCAGATCGCTTCACAGCACTCCGCTGCTGTTGTGTCATATTTCTGTAATGAAGTGAGCTGCAGCTGAACTGAAGGACTGTAATTATGGTCCTTAACGGGGCTCATTGATGTTTGGTTTATTGATGGTTTTCTATTGATGTCTGAGTGTGAGGTCTGACTGACGGACGTGTGTTGTGTCAGTACATGATAGGGATTAACACACAGGAAGTGTGTGTGTACTTACATCAATGTCTGTGAGAACCAGTTTGAGTGTTAGATGATCAGACTTGGTTTCAAGGGTTGAGTTAGTAGGTTTAGTTGTGATGGTTGAAGTTTGGATAAGAGGCTGGGGTGGGGAATGTATTGTATTGTGTGTGTGTGTGTTGCCTGAAGCTGCTCCTCTACCTTGTTGACCTTTGACCTCTCGACCTTCTGTTCTCTGTGTCTCTGTATTTCCAGTGTTGTCAGACTGTCTCTTCGTGTTTCATCAGAAACGCATGAGCTCAGACTTATTTCATGAACGAGAATGATTTACATTCCTTCTGTATTAGCCTCTTTGTTCAACGGTTTTCAAAGCAATACGTGTTAGTTTAGTTTTAGTTTAGTTTTTAGAGTGTGTTTTAAAGAATATTAGGTAAAACATAAACCAATGCCACCAAAAACAAAAGCTCATTCTGAGGTTTGTAACTGTTCTGCTGAGCTGTTTTAAAGGTTTTAAATGTTTCATTGAGAAAATTTCAAATCAACAAGTGTTGATTCAAGCCAAAGGAAATGAATGAGTTTTTCACCAAACACACATTTGTCATCAAAATCATAATATCACCAAAAATTAGATCATTATTAATTGTAAAGTTTGTTCAGTGTTGATGTTGAACAAAGAGTCGCAGGTTCGATTTCCACTCACCTCACGAGTCCATTTAGAACCAGCTGAGCTGCTGCAGTGCTGCTGAGCCAAACACAGCGACGTCAACACTGAGCGTCAGCTGATCCTGATCCGTCCAAGGTCTAACCAGCACAGCCTGGTAACCTTTGAACCTGCTGCAGCCACACACACACACACACACACATACAGTACACTTCATTTCACTCAGCAACTGTGTGCGGAAAAATGCCTTTCTATAGAAGAGAAGAGTCCCTGCTGTTCTTTACATCTCTACATGCGACCCCAGTGACCCAACACACACACACACACACACACACACACACACACACACACACACACACTTTGTCACTTTCACTTTTTTCTTCTCTTTCTATTCATTTAGAAAGCCAGTGATTTGAAGCATGTGAGGCGTGTGTATGTGTGTGTATGTGTGTGTGTGTGTGTGTGTAAGGAGAGGGTAGATTTTATTAAATGTGTGTTCAGACTAAAAGCAGAAACTGAATTTTTGCCTCTGGTGAGCTCTCAAGGGTTTTGCAGTTGCTGAACAAGCATTTCGACCATGTTGGAGCTAAATGCAAAAAACATTCAAATATTTTCATCAGTTTTCTCAATTAGACAGTGAGTGAGATGTTGTGGAGGAGGTGAGAGGCTTCGACTCATGAGCTCCATTTAAAATCCTGTCTACAGACTGTTCTATACTATTTATCAAATGTAGGTTTGCTGACCAGTGGGGCGCTGACATCTTTGTAGCTTTACAATCTGTACAGAACAGAACACTCGCAAACAAAACAGATAATATTGTTGGCATGATGTTGTTGAAATTATTTTTGATTGATATTTTTTCAGGTGTCATTTTAGATAATATTAACTGTAAATAAAAAGTACAGATCACTTGAAAGGAGGTAGTACTTCATCTGCCCTGAGTTGTGTCTGCAGGTATTTTCCTCAGGCATCATACAGGCCCTACACAGGCAGCCTGTGAGGTGAAACCCAGGGCAGAAACAAACCCGCAAACATTTGACTCTCCAGTTGCTGCTGCTCGATGTTCTGAGAGCGGAAAATGCCACTTTTATCGACTCCTCTCTTCTCATATCTGGACAGCAAGAGGGCAAAGTTTGTAGAGTTTTTAGTAAGAAACTCAACCTGAAATAAAAAAAGTCAGGGCAACAAAATAGGATATTAAAAAGTGAGGAGGACGTGTTCCCCCCAGTCCTCAGAGCAAACGATGGCCTTGCTGTTTATTGAATTTTTTCAGCAATAGCCATTCAATGTTCTGTATTATCGTGGCATCATGTTACTTATAAGTTTTTGACCATATTCATGCTCCTCAGAGGATGAACCCAGATGATGAAAATCTGACCTTTAATCAACATCAATACAAATGTTCCATTTTTACACAAGAAACATCCAAATCTGATTAACATTGCAAAGAAATTTCTTGATCTTGTTCCTGCTCTCCAGAGGATTTAATGACCCCATCTTTTCCCTTTGATGCCATGCTCTGGACAAACATTACATTTTAACTTCGCTACTGATAAAGGTCTCAGAATAAATCACCAGTGTCTTGTTTGTTCTGTCCAGTATTTCATATATTTCATATTGTGGCTGTAATGAACACAGAAGCCTCTAGGGGGCGCTGACGACACTTTAGACAATTCATCATGTTCAAAGTCGCTTCTTTGTGAAACCGACGTACTGCAGCGTTTCCTCCAGTGTGACTTTCCATCAGCGCCTCATAAATCACCTCATAAATCTGCGGCACTTTAATTGTCCTTTTCACTTTGTTTCAGTTAGACAGAAGGTCACTGAGCTGTTTTTTTATTTATCTTAGAACAGCTCTGATTGGTGTTCGCCCTCCTCACTGTTACATGATGGAGCCCTTCCCCCGTCCTCCCTCGCTCTGGTAGAATTGATGAAATTGGTAATCGTTATAGACCGCTGCTTTGGAGCGGCTGACCTTCAGAGAGACTCGGAGGGATGAAGGGAAAGAAAGAGGTTTTAGTTTTAATGAATCTAAATTCTTTATAGTGCGTTTTCAACAGCGACAGAGCCAAACTAACTGCAGGCTGCAAGAAGTCATTTTTACTGTGGATCATCCACAGCTACGTGCTCTGCTGCCACATATCAGAGAGCCGAAGAAAAAGAGAGGAAGTCACTGCTTATTTAAAGACTAACTTAACTCTCACTCCACATTTTCACTTTTTTAATCTGTAATTCTCTCCTCTCGACCAAAAACAAAAAAATCTGTGCATTTCGCATTTTAATTTTTTTGGGTGATGGATGATAGATGGACACTGCAGAGCTGAGAGGGAGTAACATCATTGGGGGGTGGAGGCCATGGATGAGGGTGGGGGTGGTGAATAAGGGTGGGGTGGTGGATGAGAGTGGAGGTAGTGGTTGAAGGTGGGGGCGGTGGATGATTCATGCAGATTTTGAATGTGCGACCCTTTTAAAAGTGGGTTTAAAGTTGCTCTTGCTCTCTTTGCTTTCAACGATTTAATAACATTTAAATGCGAATCTTTACCATTTAAGACAGAATCTGTTGTTCATTCAAAAGCCTAAATACGATGTATGTTTACGTTCAAGAGACAAATATCTCAAGTGGTTGTCTGACTCTTGTCTGTCAGAAGCAAAGGAGGAAGAGGAGTGATGAAGAGACTTCTTTCCCACCAACAGTAAATGTTGATTTCTTGTAGCCACCACAGGATCTTCATCAGCATTAACTAGTTGTGCTTTAAAAGCTAATGATTTGTTGTTTAGTTTGAAGGTTGAGGATGAGCATAAGTTTGCGTGTGGAAACATTTCAGCTGTTGAGCTGATTCTGGTCCCGAGCCACTGTGAAATTATGATTGTTTCAAACGTTTGACAGGAATCGTTGACGTCACACATGAGTGTAAATACTAAAGATAGGAACTGGTTGTAAATGGCAACAAATGGCAAACTGTGATGACAGTGAGTTGTGGTCATTTTAGGTTTTAATGCAGAACCACAGATCGGCCGAGGTCCTCCTCACCATCCAATCCATGTTACCTTCATCTCTCCAGACTCCATCTTATCCAAACCTTTCCGGGTGGGTTGCTGTATAATTCAGTGAGGAGGACTAGACTCTTTCAACCTTGATGCAGAAACACGCAGGATTTCAAATTCACCTATATTGGCACAAATAGTGTTTTGGGTGTCTGGTCTTTGTAGGCTTCAAAATGTCAAATCTCTTTCCAGCATGAAAAGACATCTAGTTATTTTACTTCAGCTGGTGGCAGAGTTTGTTGCGTAGTTTAAAAAGTAGAACTACTGAATAAAACAGCAGCAGTCAGACGTGATCTCACGATGACCCGTCGCATGGAAACGCACACAAAGAGCGAGGGAGAGAATTAAACTCTGCAACGATGTCTCCAGGAGAGGTACTGATTAGGTCACTGTCAGACTGTGTGTATGTGTGTGTGTGTGTGTGTGTCCGCGGGGCTCCATTAGCTCTGACATGCTGAGTAGAAATAGAGCAGAGTGATGCAGACTGACAGAACAGGGCGACGACAGACAGCAGCAGGAAGTGAAGTGTGTTTCAGATGAAGGTCACAGATGATTTTCGAGTCCCGCGGGGAAACCTGTTGGTGGTCGAGATGACATCCCAAAATACTCTGCCTACTGTCGCTGCTCTGCTTTGCCTCAGAGAGCAGAACACACCTGATACTGACTCCACCTGTAGAGTCGTGTGCTGGCGTTTGTCTTTCAAATCATAAGCTGTTTTTAGAAAATTCCAAAGTCTTTGCACAGCCACTTGATGAACGTCACCTGTTCACCTGTGTGTCCCTGAGATGTGATCAACAACATAATCCCTTTAATCCTGCCTGTTCTCCTCTGCCTGAAACAGTTAGAAAATATTAATTCAGCAACGACAGAAATAAAGATGAGACAAGACAGTTGACACTCTGAATCATAAATCAAGTAGAAGATGATCATTTCAGAATCATTGTGACTCAGACTGAAAACAGTATAAAGACAATATATGTGAATCCTTCCTCTGTTTGTCTTCCATTTTCCCCTTAAAAGGGATTTTAGGGAGCTTTACTTTATCTGAGTTGTGATATTGAGCTGGAAGGAAAAGAACAGAGAGGAAATAAGGAGAGGAGAGGGAGAACAGAGGAGAGGAGGGAGATGAAGGGAGGAGGAGGTGAGGATGAGGAGAAGAAACAACGACGGCTGAGAAGCTTTTCACTGAAGCATGAAATGAGAATTGTAGGATTTTTACTGGTGGACAACACACATGCACACACGCACAATCACACACACACGCACAATCACACAATCACACACAGGCTCAACATTTAAAATTCTGACCCCATATCACATTCACTGACCCTCCTCCCAAAATTGTACCTGGTACCGTTACCTTGTGTGTGCGTGCGTGTGTGTGTGTGTGTCAGTGCAGCATTCATTACAACTGAGATGTTGATCGCTCCGGTTCTCTCTCTCTCTCTCGCTCTCTCTCTCTCACTCTCTCTCTCTCTCTCTCTCTCGCTCTCTCTCTCTTTGTCTGTCTCTCTCTCTCTGTCTGTCTCTCTCTCTCTCTCTCTGTCTGTCTCTCTCTCTCTCTCTGTCTGTCTCTCTCTCTCTCTCTGTCTGTCTCTCTCTGTCTCTCTCTCTCTGTCTCTCTCTCTCTCTCTCTCTCTCTCAGGGGCAGAAAAGACTAACTAACGATGGAATTATTAGTAATCAATGAGTCGTCACTAGTTTGTGCTGATCAGCTGATTCAGAGTTAATCAGGAACGAAAGTCAATTCACAAGTATAATAAACCAGTGATAATGTTGATATGATAGAAAATAAGTTTAAGGATCCTCCCGAGCTTCTTCTCAGGCCTCTTGTGGTCGAGAGCACTCGTTCATCTATTCTCATCTCTAAGATCGTCTTCGCTTACAGTGATCTTCAGAAACACCTCAGCAGATGAAGAAGGTTGAATTTGTTGATCAACTCTAAGCTCAGATTGTTCTCAGAAGCCAGTTTCCTCTTGTGGATGTTCATGAAATGTGTCAAGCAGCTTTAAGATTAGTGGATATATAATCATATTGTATATTTCCGATTTCCGAAAAAAACATTCAAACAAGCCAGAAATGCTTCTGGTTCCCGTTTTTTACACTAAAATCTTATTACAGCCCTCATCAGTCTCAGATTTCAATGCGTATCATCTTGATGTGAGCACAGGCAAATAAAAAGAGGGTCTCCCCTGTTCAGCTGAACTGAACTTCACCAACAGTTGACATGAACCTTCTGTTTCCTTCATAGTTCAATTATAGTTCAGACTCGTTTATATCCTGTCTTACCGTTACTCTGTGGACGATGATGCAGCTCAAAAAGCAGTGAAATGGCTCAACTGACAACGTGAGTTTCTGACTGATGATTCAAATCATCTACATTTGCTGAGCGGCTCTAAGTACATCAGCCAGCATGCAGGAGTCTGCAGAGGAGGAAGAGCTCAGACTGTCACAGTGACAGATCTTCAAGTTGGACAGGACAGCAAGCAAAACACAAGATACAAAACAGACTGTTTCATCAACTACTACTGAAAAGTCATTTTAACAGAAAACTGTCGTCTGATGCTTCGCAGTGTTACGGGGAATGGATGGTTGGTAAAGGATTTAATAAGGGCAAAAGAAATCTTAAACAAAACTCACAGCAGGGTCAGGTCCAGGATAGTCCAAAAATCCATAAACATCGGACGAAGGGCAGATCCAAATGATTATAAAAGCACAGACCAGCATGAAGGAACATGAAGAACGAGAACAAGAACAAACAGAAGACAAAATGAAATGAGGGGTTATATGGAGTCCTGATGGTGATTGGCTGCAGCTGGGAACACAGGTGGTAGAGGAGGTGGGAGTGGCTGGTAGGGAGCGTTGGGAAAGTTCACTTTCTATATGAACTAGTTCAAAGTTCAGTTCAAACCTTTTAAAATGAACTAGTTCAGTTCATCGTTCATAATTCAAGACCTGAGGTGAGAAGCTATGGCAGGTGAATAGTGACAGACAGAACTTAGACATGACAGGACTAGGACAAGACGGACAGGACTGAAAGAATTATGACATGAACAGGTCCATAACTGACAGAACTATAACAGAGACTGAAACAAAGACAGAACTTAACTGAGACTACGGCCAAAGAGGAACTAAGAGAGAACTAAGACACCACATGGCAGGACAAATACAAGACATGAACAGGACTCAGACATAACCACAGACAGAGACTGGACAGAGAATGTGACAGAACAAAAACTAAGGTTGACCCAAAACTAACACTAAACAGAGGCCTGGCTGGCAGAACTGTGACACGCAGAGACGACAAAGCTAAGAGCTGCAGCCGGAAAAATGTCTTTCTGTCCGCAACAGGCAGGAACCGAGGTGGACCACAGAGAGATCAGGTTCAGGTTCAAGTCCTCGACCTGCCTGAAGATCACTGCTGTGTGGTCCTATTATCCCCTCCCAGCTGACACACACACACTGACAAACGCGCGCACACACTGACATACACGCACCCACACACACACACACACACACACACACACACACTGAACCCCCAAACAGACCACCAGCCCAGCTAATTGGAGATGTTGTATCACCTCCCTCGTGTCTCTTGCTCTTTCTTTTGCTTTCACATTCACACACAAACACACACTCACACACACACTCTCTCTCCCTCTCTCACACACACACACACACACAGCGACCCAGTGGGAATTGGCAGCTTGGAGCGAATTGAGAGAGAAGGCAGAAAGTCATTACTTCTCTCACTAGATTGTGTGTGTGTGTGTGTGTGTGTGTGTGTGTGTGTGTGTGTAATCCTGCCATCAGTATGCCGGTCATGCTTTGCAACAGAGGGAAGGAAATTGAAGAGAGAGAGAAAGAGGAGGGGAGAATAAGAGGAGGGGGGAGGCGACAGTCCAACATGGAGTTCTTTTGATTACAGATGGTAAATGTGCCTTCAGTCACCTCCTCCTCCTCCTCCTCCTCCTCCTCTTCATCGCCTCCTCGCTCCCTCTCACTCGAGGGATTTGAGGTGGACGTGAGAAGAATCCCTGACCAGGCTGTGTGTGTGTGTTCTGCGGTATTTTGTGTGTATCATGGTGTTTTTATTACAGTTCGGTGCCGTCGTGTTTTTTGAAGCCGGGGTCATCGGGGTTATCTGCAGAGAGTTTAAACTGAAGAGTCTCTGTGGTTGGCTGTTTCATTATATTCTGCCTCTTCACCTCCGTCAGCACGGGTTCAGGCTGAGGATGAAGATGATTGTTCAGGTTCCCCCGGTCAGGTTTTTTAGCCCTGATTTTGATCTGATCAGATATTAATCAATGGTCTTAAATATTGATTAAATGTATATCTGACTCATTGAAATACTACAGTTGCAGCCACTAAATTGAACACATGAGCTTCTTGATCCTGAAGATCCTGATTCAAACCCGTTAAGCTGCTTGGTTGAGATTATTGATCTGGTAATGTGACGTGTTGGAGAAATACTCTGATTGATCACAGAGTGGAACCTCTTTCCTCATTGATGATCTTTGGTTGAGTTTAGACGGTTTTATTTGTTCTGTCATCGAGTTTCTCTCTGGCCTCCTGTTAATTAATCATCACGTTGTAATTTGACAGCTGATGATCATGCGCCGCTGGTGATGTTTGGTGATGCTCCGAGCCAAAAACCTGAATATCATTGTTCTCTGATCTTAGAAAGAGACACATCTCTACAGAGTCAGAGCTGAGTGAACGTGTGTGTTCTGTAGACTCGAGTCATTTCATACACTCTAACTCTCACTCATATTTGCAGTGAAAAGCTGCACCACAACACTTGGTGGTGGGTCGATCACATGGATGGATGAACGCTGGCACCGTGTCAGCTCTCTGCTCACATCCATCTTCCATCCTAATACCTGTGCCCTGGGGGTTTCTGGGAGGCGTCCACTCTCATGATGTGGACAGATAACTGTCTCAGTCCTGCTCACATGTTAACATGCATTTATTTCAATAAAGGAAGAAATGAGTAGAATCAATTGTGCAGCATTACAGTGACAATCATTACAGATTAGTTACAATCATTACACATTACAGTTACAATTGTTAGAGATTACAATTACAATCGTTGGAAATTACAATTGCAATCATTACAGATTAGATACAATTATTAGGGATTACAGTTGGAAACACTACAGATTGCAGTTACAGTCATTATAGATTAGTTACAATCACCACAGATTACAGTTACAATCATTACAGATTACAATTACAGTCATTACAGATAACAGTTGGAATCTCTACAGATTACAGTTACAATCATTACAGATTACAGTTAGAGTCACTACAGATTACAGTTACAGTCATTAGAGATTACAGTTACAATCATTACAGATTACAGTTACAGTCATTAGAGATTACAGTTACAATTATTACAGATTACAGTTGGAATCTCTACAGATTACAGTTACATTCATTACAGATTACAGTTACAGTCATTAGAGATTACAGTTACAATCATTACAGATTACAGTTGGAATCTCTACAGATTACAGTTACAATCATTACAGATTACAGTTACAATCACTACAGATTACAGTTACAGTCATTAGAGATTACATTTACAATCATTACAGATTGCAGTTGGATTCTCTACAGAATACAGTTACAGTCATTACAGATTGCTGTTGCAGTTCATGTGTGTGCACATAATACAGCTGGACTGACTGGGATCAGCAGCCACATGAACCTGCCCTGTGTTTTTTATTCTATGAATTAAAAATCATTTATAGCCATAATGTCTGAGGAACTAAACTCCGTCCTGGAGTCTCAGTTGTTTGACTGTGTTGTTGGATAATAGCTGTTTTGTTCCCGATCTCTGATGTCTGTCTGTGTTCCACTCAGAAGTAGCTGCACCCTGTGAATCTGTGTGGAGTTGTGAAGAGAATCTGAAGGTGTTGTTTCCATCACAGAGACTTTGGTCCTCTGCTAACTGTCTCCTCCGTCTCTGTTTGTCTCTGCAGGACTGAACACAGCAGGAGACTCCACTCAAACACTGCAGGTAAATCTGTCCATCTCTACTTCAGCCTCAGCTGCAGTCAGTTTGTCCACCAGTAGATTTAAGGTGTCTGTTGTTTTAGCGACAGATCAAAATATCAAACTGTTATTCTGCAGCCAAAATTATTATTATTTCATTACATCAAGATAAAAAAAATACTATAAAATCTCCTGTAAAATGAAAAATGAAACTGATCATGTGAAGATATGAAACATCTGATTTGTTGATCTCAGTTTGTCTCTTTCTGACTCGCTGTGCAGATCTCAGTTAAACCGTGACTTTGTTGTCTTGGTATAGTGAAAGATAAATAACAGCTTTTCAAAATCCAAAGATGATAAAATATTGTTTTGCAATCCAAAAAAACTTGGTGTCTCAAGATAACAAGGCCATGAAGTTGTGAGTTTTATTTTGGTCATAAAAAACATGTAGAGGGACTTCAGTGTGTGTGTGTGTGTGTGTGTGTGTGTGTGTGTGTGTGTGTGTGTTGTAGATCTACACTGATTGATACACACACACACCCACTGCGTTGCCTTGTTGTGACCCAGTAACAGGAGCCTCACACTCTCACATTCCTGATTAATGATGCAGGTTGGACCCAAACAATGAAAACACACAAGCAGCCAGATCTGTTCTTACATTTGCTTCAACATGTCAACACACACACACACGCACACACGGTCACACACATGACGTCATCACATCCAAACAGGCAACATGAAGGATGAAGCAGTGCATTCAAGGACATTTGCTCCCTCCTCGTGTTTCTCATCAGTCTAAACGAATCATCTGTTACCAGCCCTGCAGTCAGTTTGGGATCCAAAGTTTCGACTGATGTTCGGACCTTCAAACGATGCTGCTGTCATCTCACCTGAAGCTGAAATGTCGCCACTTTTTCCAGGACTGATTGTAGATCAGTCATGTTGTCATCTGGATTCGGTTGCTCACAATGTCAAATTAGTGATGTGTTTTCTTAACCTGCTTGTGTTTGGCCCTTTTTTGCATGTGTTTTGTTAAATCGCAGCGCTGCATTAACTGAACCTTGTATTTCTGCTCTCGACCTCGAGCTCGTCCCAACGTCACATTTGACTCTGAATGAGGGAAGGCAGCTGTGTTGTTAAAACTGAGGCACATCTGTTTTGGCAGATGTGAGTGTCAAGAAATTAAGTGTTCATTTTTTCCACTTTTGTGTTTTGTAGATCAGTAAAAACAGCCTGAAAATGACCAAAATCTCAATATTAAGCATCAGGTTCAGGAGGCAGAATATCTGCTGTGTGTGTGTGTGTGCTGTGCAGTGACAAGTGAAGGTGAAACAGTGAAGAAGACAGAGCAGCTGAGGAGTGTGTGTTTCAGTCTGAACTCCGAAACCTTGACAGAAAACAGTTTGTTTCCTCGCAGATTCAGCTCCACATGACCTGCACGCCTCCACATTCCTCTGTGTGTGTGTGTGTGTTTTCCCACACGTGTTTCTGATCACTGAGCAGAGACACAAGGAGGTGGATGAGATGGAAAACTCACGAGTCGTCATGTCAAAACACGTCTTTTTCACCTCTCACTTACAAACAGCAGAATAACTGATTGATTAATTGTCATTGCTCAGTCAGCATCATCAGGACAGTCTGGAATTTTCTTCAATGCTCATCTAATGTGTGCGTCCGAACCCCAGAGCCTCTGACATAAAGCAAGCAAGTGTGAAGGACTGAGGCCTCTGAAGGCAATGACCAGGTGGAAGCATAGATCAGAGCTTCCTTCACATCCGCACACTTCTGCCACACTCATCAACAATACAAGGAAATGATTATTACATGTAATTAATGTAATTATACCATTACAATGAATTGTGATTTCTCACCTAATGTCTGGGATCTCAAGTGCCTCATATAGAATAAAAACAAAACATCCATAAAAAAAATGCTTAAAGAAGAAAAAAAACATTTAAATCTTCCAGGAAATTTTTAAGTTTAAGGTCAAATTTTTCTTTCTCCAGAAACAGGTCAGATGTACCTCAGGGATTCAGCTACTTCATCTATCACTGATTTAACACACACACACACACACACACACACACACACACACACACACACACACACACACACACACAGAGAGAGTCAAGCCATGTATCATGTTGTTAACCTGCCATGCTGACAGACCTGAGAGTGTCCTGACTGCAACGACCACTGGGACTGAACCAGTGTGTGTGTGTGTGTGTGTGAGAGAGAGAGAGAGAGAGAGAGTTTAGGTTATGGCTCTGAGTTATAGAGACAGAGTTAAGTGACAGAGAGAGACAGTGACCTCTGCTTTGTATCCCTCTGACGTCGCTCCAGCACTCAGAGGAAATTATTTGCACAATTCAAATGTTGTTCCGAGCAGAAGTCAGCGCTGATCTGGGAGCTGCCTGGATGTTACACCATCTCACGTTATGTCAACAACCCAGAACCAGGTCTTTAAAGCTTTGGTTCAAGTAAAGTCATTTATGTTTCTCTCTCATTTGAGCAAACTGAATCTTAAAGATCACAATTTTTCTGCACTATTTATTCATGCTTGAGAACAAGACAGTGCCTTTGTGCTCAAACTGTCAATCAGCTTACACTTTGAATCATTCAAACCTGCTTCTAATCCAGGTATTTGCAGGTATTTGGTCCTAAACCAAAGTACTGGATGCATTAAAATGTCGACCTGATGATGGTACTTGATGAAAAGTCAGAGGAACATTAAAGTTATTATGATTCGTCCTGAGATATTTAACTCGACCCGACTGATTGAAAGCATGACTGAAAACCTGAAGACCCAACAGGAAGCGGGTTTAGGATCAGGTTCAGGTCCGTCAGCTCCAGGTCTGGTTTCACTGACACTGAGTGAGCTGAGGTTTTAATATAATCCTATAGTCTGTTTCTGATATTTTATATAGAGTAATCTCCAACTATTTTGATGAGTGATTAAAATGTGAGGAATTTCTCATACAAAAATGCTAAAAGATTTTTATATACAACTCTGTATATTTCCTTTTTTCTCTTTGGATTTTGACTTTTCATGGACGAATAGATTCAGCGATGAATCGACTCTGCGTCTCCTGTGAGCCTGTGTAATAAACACTCAGTTGATGAGGTACATCTGGCTGAAAGTGATGCAGTCAGTAACGACGGCCCGGCAGTAAATCCTGCCTTCATCAGGGTGAGAGCCTCGATGTGTTTAATAAACTGGAAGCATATAAATATTAAACAGAGTCGAATCACATGTCAGTGATACCTGCTGTCAGCTGTGAATCACATCCACGTATGCAGAATGTGTGTGTGTCTATAGGAGCATGCAGGACTGTATATCTGTGTGTGTGTGTGTGTGTGTGTGTGTCCAGTGGTCATCTCCCAGCAGAGCTCTCCTGCTCTCCATCAGTCTATTTCTGTCTCTGAGTGGGCAGGATGGATGAACTGCCCAGAGGGATGGAGAGAGGGATGAAAAGAGAGAGAGATGGAAATAGAGGAGGAGGAGGAGGAGGAGGAGTGTGTGTGATGTATTTTTGTCCTCTCTTGTTTTGATCGACCTGCGTCGCTCCGTGATGATCTTTGTGTTGAATCTGTTTTGTTTACACCTTGTAATAAATTAATTAGAGCTGACTTCAGAGAGGCTGAGAGAGAGAGAGGGAGAGAGAGAGAGAGAGACTGTAGTGGAGGAAGTCCAGAGGCTGAGGATGGACAGAGTGAAGTGAAGAAGAGGAGATGAGAGATTAGACACGAACAGTGATGGCGTCCATCAGTCATGTGATTTTAGAACAGTCATGAGAGAAATTAATCTGAATTTAAGGACCAAACTGTGTCGACTGCTACAAACCAGTCAATCAAAACACTGAAGTGGTACAGGATACTGTTTGACCCTGTATAGATTTTACTCCAACATATCAGTGAAATGTTGATCTGACTGTTTGGTTTGTGGGAAATCTGAACATTTGTAATCAGTGTCACTCAAGTCGAACAGTTTGATCCAAAAGTGACTGAAAATCTGAAAATGAACAGATGTTTTATCAGGTTCCTACGAAGTATGTTATGGTGGAATCTTCAGCTTGTTGAAGAGAATTATGTAACGTACTGTGGATGATGAGGACATCCATGAAACCTGTGAGTGAACCGTCACCCGTCTCTTCCAATGAACAGCTGAAAACAGTGGTGGATGGAAACAATGACTAATTCAGATTTTCTTTGGATGATTTTCTGGAAATTCAGTGAAAATCAGTGGAATCTGATCATTTCTTGTTACGTATCAGCTGATGTGTGAGCCACACACTGATATTAATATTTGACGTTTATTATTAATTTTCTTTACATAACCTATAATATACATTTTTGACGACATTCACTTAAATCGTCTTAATCAATAACGAGCCAGGAAAAAATTCTTGTCATGACTCTGATCGTCCTTATTTCTGTTCTTCAGTTGATACTCATTTATTGGCTTACGAGTACGATCAGATACTAACATATCTGCATTGAGCTAATACTTGCTGATACATCGGTCGTGCAGTGATGCTGTCTGGAGACACAGCGAACATTGAGCAAACTGACAGAGTGAATTCACAGCGAGGCTGAGAGAGACGCAGCAGCTGCTTCTGCTCCTCCTGCTCCGAGGGAAACAGCTGCTTCACTGGTGGAGAGTTTACTGCCTGAGGGACACACAGTGACACACACGTACAGTGACACACACACATACACACACACACACACACACACACACAACAGCGTATGACACACACACAGTGACACACACGTACAGTGACACACACACACACACACACACACACACACACACACAAACACACAAACACACACACACACACACACACACATAACAGCGTATGACACACACAGTGACACACACAGACACAGTAACACACACACACAGCTCTCCTGTGTGCTGACAGGTCAGCAGGCTACCAGGTGTAGGTGGAGGACGGGTGCGAGGGAGGAGGAGGAGGAGGAGGAAGAGTGCAGGGAGGTGAGGAGGAGGAGGAGGCGCTGAGTGTAACGGATGACCGCGGCTTCCTACGGCCTTCAGCTATTTGTAAGAAGAAAAAAAGATAGAGATAAATAAATAAAGAAGACAAATGTCCGCTCCTTTGTGGAGGACAAACTAAATCTTCCCTGCGGCTCTCCTCTGCTGCTGGTTCACAAACTCTAAATCAGAGAGAGAGATTACAGCAGACACCAGCAAAGAGCAGGAAATGAATCCTGGAGCAGAGCCGGGCCGAAGCTGCACTCACAGGGACTCTTTCAAACGGCACAGGTTCACTGCTGGGATCTGCTCATTTACATATCAAACATATCAGAGTGGCAGTGTGTTCAGACGGGACGCCGAGCTCCTTTCAGAGGTGAGGCCGTCGCATGGAGGCACAGGACAGAAGCAGGTGACACAGACTGAGGAGAAGACACACGGTTTGAAAATGGATGTTCTTCCCGCAGCTTTATGACACAGACAGAGATGGAACATCAGAGTCAGTGTCTCAGCTGTCAGACAAACACACTCCAGTCATTCACTGAGCAGCCAACATCTGTCCATCAGCTGTTTGTAGGGAACTCAAACTACAGCATCACTAACAGAACTGAAGCAGGATGTTGTACCTGAACGCACCGTCACTGTCACTACAGCCTCTACACAGCGGAGACTCGTTTCCTGAGCAATAAATTCAGATTTCAGGCACAGTTTTGTGCGCGACTGTGATTGATTACATCTATAAACTGTGGCTTGTTGTTGGATTGTTAGTAGAAAGTTGTATGTCTCGTGTTTTGCTTCTTATGTTCTGTTGTGGGAATTTTTGAGGCCGCAGACTCAGATAAAATAGATGTAGATCACTATGGTGTGATGATGAATGCAGTCCATTTGCATCATCTTGATTTGGTGTGTTAACATTTGTTTATTAGCAGAGAACATTCATTTTTTTATCACTAATTGAAACTTAGTAAACACATTCATAGCTTCGAACCAGGATCTTCAGTATTTGGATGAAGTAGCTTATGAAGTATCTTCAGCTGATATTTCAGTGAGTGATATTCAGATTTTGATGAACATTTTGGTAAATATGAGTATTAGATGAGACTTGAAATCAGCAGGACTCAGGTCAGGATCTGCTAAAGACAAAATACAGCTGAGGCTGGTGGGAATGCCTTTAGTTGACAATGAGGACGATACGCGCGACTTTTCAGACACACATGTCACATACATGTTTGTATGACTCCCCCCATAAGGACACTTCATTTACTCCAGCCCCCCACCCAAACCTTAACCATCACAACTGAACACCAAACCCCAAATCTAGACCTGATTCTAAACCTGAAACCGTGTCTGGACCCGTGGGGACCCTCACGATAACAGGAAGGCCCCGTGGGTTAGTGTGCACTAAAGTCCCCACAGGTATATATAAACAAGAACACACACACACAAACACACACACACACACACTGCAGTGGTGTGCAGCAGAGAAGAAGAAGAGTCGCCCGGAGAGATTCTCCATTTCCTGTCAGCCTCGCCAGCTTCCTGTCACCATGTTGATTTACTGTTCCATTACACTACCTGTGGAGCTGTGTGTGTGTGTGTGAGAGAGAGAGAGAGAGAGAGAGAGAGAGAGAGAGAGAGAGAGACAGGGCAGTGACAGGGTAGCTTTGTGTGTGTGTGTGTCACATATTGGGGTTGTGTTTTGTGTTTGGTTATGTGTGTTTCCCAAAAGGCCGGCATCACTGGCAGAGTGCCTCACTGGAGCAATTACAACACACAAACACACACAGTCTCAGGTGGAGGATAGCAGTTTTTACCATGGTGTCACCGTGCCAACTGACTGACACACACAGTGTGTGTGTGTGTGTGTGTGTGTGTGTGTCCATCTAATGGAGGATGATGCAACAATTCCAGATATTTTTGTGTAATTGATAAAACTTGTTTTGTTGACACTTTGTGTTAAAATATTCCATCATCCTGTCGTTCTCACTTGTGGCCACAGAGGCCGCTGTTGTACAAAAGTTAAATTGCTGTCAAATTGTTCTCACTGAAAATTGAAACATAAATAAATTTAGTTTGTAAGACCTCCAAAATGTGGAGACTTGAATGAGTCTAGATTATTTTGGATATCAAACCATTTACCGGAGCTTTTAACCCTTGAGCATCCTGCAGATCAGACCATTTGGTTTCACAGTTGAGCTCTAATGGGCCTCCGATGTGAATCTGTTTTGGTTTGTGTGACACGAACACATTTGAACGCCTCAGGCTGCAGAACCATCACAGCTCACAGATTCAAACAAGAGGAAACACAACAAGTGTTGACAGAGATTTACTCTGAATAGTTGGGGTGAAACATGATCAAACAAACAGATGTTTCTCCTTCAGAAAAAAATGACCTGAAACCACATGAAAGATCTGATCTACAATAATACATATATAATACTATAGACCTCAGCGGTGTGTTGAGCTGCTCTGACAAAACACTAGACAGCATAAAATTCATCTTATTGATGATGTTTTTTCTTCTGGTATTAAAATCAGACACTTTCACTGAAAACACTTTAGTGTAGAAAACTTAAACTGGTGGGGTCACATCAGCCTGATATGAATCCATATTGGAAAATGCTCAGAAACAATCAGAAATCAGAAACAAATGATGGCAAAATGTGAATTAGTTTATGAATACATTAATTTCTATGATGGACAGTCAGAACAGTCTGTCTGATTTGTTGAACTTGTCACAATCTTCAGTAAAAGTAAACAACAGTTGTCTGATGTCGACGTTATAGTTTGAGCCAAGATTAAAAACAAATCCCTAAAGAACACACAAGATGTTCTGTCATTCTGCTGTTTAAATGTCGCTTTGTTTCGCATGACTGAGGATTAGTCACTGAAATAAAGAGGTTATAAAACTAATTGCTTTGACAAACTTCAGTGGTAGAAGAAGTGCTCAGATAAGAGGGAATTAGAATCGAAGGCCTGTCTCGAACACAAGCCCGCTTCAAATAAAGGCCTAGTACTCTCTGTTGTGATCATGAAAGTGTTCAGAGATGTGTGCCAGTATACATAGTTTATGAGAAAATGGTTTGAGCAGAAAAGTCAACGTGATCAATCATTTATGAGATTTTATATCATATGTTGAGTTGGCTGAGCAAAGGTGTGAATGTAAGGAATAACCTCTTTAATTTTTCATTTAGCCAAGTATTTGTAATATAGATGGTTCTGGTTCTGTGTTAGCATCTCAGTTTAGCCTGCGTTAAGAGAAAGTTACAGCTGAGGCTGATGGGACGCATGTGAAGTGTTATAAACTGAATGAACTGTCCTCAGTGTGAGAAAGTTAAAATACAGCAAAAAGAATGAGATCAGTAAGACGTTTTTAAACCAGAAAAACATATTTAAGGACTTATGAAATACCACTGTAAGAACTCCTTAAATTAGAAATCGTCATTCAAGTCCTTAAGAAATAAACTTTTAAAATAAAAGATCCAAATTTCCAGAGAGGATGAACCCCATGACCTTTCCTCCATCACCACCCCCAGGACAGTGTTTTAACATAATATGTGTGTGTTTGTTTCAGGTCCCTGCTGAGCTGATCACTGTCCAACACTCGTTACACTCCAGAGTGTGTGCACAAGGTAACACACACACACACACACAGGACCAATTTGTAATTAGTCATGGTGTGCGTGTGATGAATTCTTCGTTTTGTGCCTCCTGCAGTTGGGCCGCTACAACTGATCAGATACCACATCCATCATGAAAACACACACACGCACGCACACATACACACTCTCTCTCTCTCTCTCTCTCTCTCTCTCTCTCTCTATCTCTCCCTCTTGCTCACTGAGGTATATGTGTTTCTCATCTGTTTCCACGGTTACATTTGGGTACGTTTGATGTTTGAAAAAGTTTTTCACAGCTTATAGTTTGTGTTGTGCAGGAGTGTGCGTGTGTGTGTGAGCGTGTGCATGTGTGTGTGAGTCTCCGTATGTTTTAATGTGTCTATTAGAGAAGCCAGAGGTCAAAAGGTCAAGCAGCACTGCTGCTAACCCGCTAACTGATTAGTTCAGCCTGCTGCTGGCAATGAGGCTGACGGCAGGAGGTACACACATTCACACACACATACACACACACACACACACACACACACACACACACACACACACACACACACATACACATACACTCTCTGCCAAATGATGCCAGAGGCCCAGTAGGCTGCAGGATGCCATTACTCTCTCTCTCTCAGTGGATCTTGTTTCTGAGGCGCCTCGGTGGCTCAGTCACTGCACACGCTGGAAACTCGCCCGTTCTTCCTCCTCCTCCTCCTCCTCCTCCTCCTGCACCTCTTCTTCTCCTCTCTTCTGCTTTACATTATCAAAAGTTGAAACCTGAGATTTGTCTTCGTGTTGCCGCTGTTCCGTGTTGTGTGGCTCAGATATTAATACCTTCAGTGCAGTTAAAGTTGAAGAACATCATGTTCATGTGAAAACTCAGCTGCCTGTTCAGCCTAAGAAAATGTTTTCTTGCAGCAGGAAACGTGAATTTAGGATAGTTTAAATTCAGCTTTATTGCCACAAACAAAGAAGAAAAAGTTGCCCTGTAGAATAAAATTCTCAGCTTGAGTGGAGCTGATCAGCAGAGTCGTAGCCTGGAGGAAGAGTTGGTGCTGAACTTCCCACTGAGGGATGATGCACAGAAACACTCAGGTGGAAACTGTTTATTGAAAAGCTTTCATGAGCTGAAGGTTTTGGTGAACAGTGAGCAGCCAGCCATTTACTTCGCATTTTTCAAACCATCTTCCCGACAAGAAGTGCTGAATATGCTGAAATATAGTGTGGAGTCAAACGTGTTCACTGTTCCCTGTTGTTTTATACTGAAGGTCTGACTTCACTTTAAACCAGATTTGTTGTGAAACACACACACACAGAGTTCATCCTTGACCTTGAAACAACAGTTGATGAAACGATCTCAAGTCAAGGTTCATTCACTCGCCTGCTTTTTAACACATGTTCAGTTGAAGATGTTCAAACTCTTCATACTTTTGAGACTTTTCTGACGTCTCATCTATGTTGGCTTGAGGTTTGTCAGAATAGTGGAACAATGTTAAAACTGTTTCCACCATCAAGGAGACAGAATGTGTTTTCATCAGATGGCTGAAGGAACTGATGACTTTGTTGATTGGTCCAGTGCCTTGCTATGAAATAATGTACATTCGCGGTCCCCAGAGCGTGAACTCTGCGGACTTTGGTGATCTCCTGATTTTAAATTTGACAAAAGAAATGGATGCTTTGCTCAAATTGATCTAAAGTCATGTGACTTATTGCCAGTCAACTTCCACCCACAGCGCCAACTAGTGGGTTTAGAGGTCAACCAGTCGAGTTGTTGGTGAAATGTTTTCCTTCAAGACCTCTGTATTTTTAATTAAAAGCATCAGTAGAAACCAGAAGTGGTGACCTCAAACATGAAGGAATGGAATGAAAAACATTTGTTTGTTCAGTTGTTATTTGGTCGTTTGAGTCCAGACAGCGATAATGAGGTGAAAACCAAATATCCTCGTGACTGCTCGTTCCTCCTCACAGCGGGCCCAAGCACAGAGCAACAAACAGAACCATTATTTACTTTCATCCATCTGTCCTTTGAATGTCTGTGTCAAGTTCAGCTTCCTTTTCCCCTAAAAGCCGACGAACTGACGGCGTCGCCATCTGACGGCCTGACAGCTCGGCGTGTTTCTCAAACTGCTGTGGGTGGAGAAGCTTTCAGACCAATCGGCATCTACAATTTGTAAAAACAACACAAAGCACTTCTAGTGGTTTTCTTCCTGATGACGTGCGTCTTCGTGACATGAGACAAACATAAAAATGTCCAAACCTGACAGTAAATGGATTCCCAGGACACGTTTGGACAGCTGCTTCCATCTGGATGAACGATGATCAGGGAAACAGACATGTTTGGTTTCCTTCTCTCAAACATTATCACCACAAATTCCATCTATCTAGTTTTTCTTTGTGTTTGAAGTCTGGCAGGACTGACTGGAGGATCCATCAGATCCATCAGATCCACCGTCAGCGCAGCAGCACAGGCCTCATTAATGTCTGTCTGCTACTCCTCTTTGTTCTCCTTATAACCACTGACTTAATATGCAGGTAGCTACACACGATTTACGGTCACATCAACAAAGAACGGCATATTTTAATTTCCCACAACATGTTTTTTATTCACTCAGTATTTGTCTCAAGTCCACTGATTCCTACTGAAGATGTAAGAAAACACCTCAAAAATACAAAGTTTCAGATTTTAAAAAGGAATTTCCTAAAACAGCTGCTCAGTGTCGTTTTTAGTTTTTATTTGTTGGGGACTATTTTCAGCAGCAGAACACCAGTGAGGCTCACCGATGTGTTTTTAACAGTTTAATACTTAGTTAGTAGATGCAGAAGTTATTATATGTGATGAACATTTCAGCCTCCAGGGCACTTTGGTGCAGCTGCAGACTGTTTGTCCTCACTGTGGTGTAACAGCAGGGAGGTCGAATATTATTTCCTCACATGCCTGCAGGGATCAGCAGGATCAGCTGCAGAGACCTGGTCCTGGTCTCATAGAGAACCTGAAGGACTGATTAACAGGAACACCTCTGAACTGAAGTGCTGAAGGGTGGATGGATTAATGGATGGATGGATGGATGGATGGATGGATGGATGGATGGATGGATGGATGGATGGATGGGAGGAAAGAAAGAAGTTGTTGCCTTTATATCTGTAGCAGTTTTTTTGCCTCCATTAGTCCACATCGCAGAGGAGAAGAGTCCATAATAAGCGTCATGCCTGGTTACCATGATGATAGACTGTATCTGTCTCTCTCTCTCTGTCTGTCTGTCCCTCAATCTTTCTCTCTCTCTCTCTCTCTCTCTCTCTCTCTCTCTCTCTCACTCTGTCTGCCTGTCTCTCTCTCTGTCTCTCTCTGTGTTTGCCTGTCTGTCTCTCAATCTTTCTCTCTCTCTCTCTCTCTCTCTCTGTCTGTCTGTCTCTCAATCTTTCTCTCTCTCTCTCTCTCTCTCTCTCTCTCTCTCTCTGTCTGTCTGTCTCTCAATCTTTCTCTCTCTCTCTCTCACTCTGTCTGTCTGTCTCTCTTTCTCTCTCTCTCTGTCTCTCTCTCACACACACACACTCTCTCTCTCTCTCTGTCTGCCTCTCTCTCTCTCTTTCTCTCTCTCTCCTGTGTCCCTTTTTCACTTTGACGTTTTTCTTCTAAACTCTCTCCATCATCAGTGTCGTAGGACTGGATTTGAATCTGAAAGCTCTTTTGTTGTTTGTTTGAAAGGAGCTCACACACACACACACACACACACACACACACACACACACACACACACACACACGCACACACACACCAGCCAAATCATTGCAGCAGTAACTGTGAAGAATACAAAGCAGTGGAGCTGATTTTTTTTTCTGCTGTTCACTGCACAACAAATTAATTTCTAAATTGACTGCACTGGTTTGAAAAGACCTGAATTACACAGTTTACAGATTTGGTGGAGAAGAGATGCAGAAAATCAAGCTGGGGCAGATTCTCACTTTATACCATCACAGTGATTCTAACATGTTAGACATGATTGTGACCATCAGAGTCGTGTTGGTGTCCAGTATTCACCCTCCTTTAAGCTCTGGTTTGGCCTCCACCAACTCCTGAGAAAAACATCTGTCTGTCCAGCATATACACATGTCTGGGAACTAACACAAAGGCAGCACACAGCTGTGGGAAGATGCCATAAATTCATACAAACAGAAAACACATTTTAAACAATACTATGAAAAATAATCAACTTGAAAAATATTGTCTACAGCAAAATTCATAAATCACTGGCACAATCATTCATTATAATAGAATCAGTATAAATACTCCAGAACATTTCAGGGTCATTTCTCAAAACATGGAATAGAGAGCAAAAGAAAATCACACTCCCTTTCCATATCTCCAAATTATTTTCCTTACTTGTTTTTACAGCACCCAGCTTTCCATCAGTCTTTTCTCTTCTTTACATGTGATTGATAACCTTTGTTGTTCTGTTGTTCTTTATTTTATAGATACTCAGTTCATTCTTGTCTTTTGATCGAGGTCTGGCTGAAACAAGACGTGATGACATCTAAGAGTCAAATAGTAAAGATTAAATAATGATTCATTCATTTACCAAAATTAGCCAATGTTGTGACATATTGTGACTTCTTTATTTTTGTTGTTGTTATTATTGTTGTATAAGTGACATAAGGTCAGAGTTCAGGGTCAAAGGTCAGCGTTAGAGGTCAGTTCTGATCTGAGCTGCTGTGATTCAGTTTAATGACACAAAATGACAGCTTTTAGTTCCTCAGAGCTCCGCTGAGAGCTTTTTATACAAAGACCAGACACACACACACCAGTAAAAGATTCACAATGATCAAAGTCTTCATGGTGTGTGTGTGTGTGTCAGAGGTGAGTGTTTAGCATGATCACAGCTTTCTAATGGAGGTAGTAATTACCTCCTGGCTGCCTGCCAATGCAACTCACCTGTATACACACACACACACACACACACACACACACAGTGTCTTCATCTGTCTGTCTGAGTTTTAAACCTGATGTTTCTTTTATTGTCACATTTGGCCAAAACAAAATTAACATTAAAACACAGTTCAGAAGCACGACACAGAACACGGACCATAAATAAAATAAAACTGAACTTCCATGTTCCAGGATACAAAATCTCTGTGCGCAAAGACTAAAAGTATTGGCAGATACGTTGGTTCATAAACTGTCTGTCAACAGATCAATAAATAACAGATAGATAGATAATAACACACGTCAGTATTGAGAAATCTGGTCTATTGCCAACCAGTTACAATCACATTAAACTTTTATTTTCATGCTGATTTAATTGCATCTAAAGCGTGTTTAATGAAATTACTTAATTTAGACTTTAAGCTTCTTCTGTAATTGCTCTTTCATCACAGTGTTGAGTCTGTTGTTCTGTTTCAGCAGATTACGAGCTGAGCTGCTCCACAAGCAGATGACTATTGAGTTTGTAAATGTTATGATCAAACCTGCTCCGCATCCAGGTTTTTTACATTTTGACCTGGACTTCTGTTTCCTGGTGTGAAACTGGGCCTCATTTTTTGTTGATGGAGGCTCTAAGACTGAAGGACGACTGAATATTCAGTGTTAAAGCAGAATTCATTTGTGAATCTTTCATGAGTCATTTCTTTTTCTCACACTTCAGTCAAGTGATCAGTTGTGTATTTGTTTGTTATTCACTCGTTACAGACTTTCAGCAGCGGCAACGTGATGTTTGTCCGTCAGATGTGTGAGTTGTTTCATTAGCGTTTGATTTCATCAGTCGGTTGCTGAGCGAGCGGCAGAGAGCAGCTTCTCTCCGAGGACAATAGACTGTCTATCAATCTATCTGTCACTGCCTCCATCTGCGTCTCTGCTCGTCATTCAGCAGAGCTGTGAGATAAGACGAGTTCATTAGTCAGATAACTCATCTCACATTTTCTTCCTCATTATTTCTGCTGCTCTGCTGTTTTTTTTTCTGCATCTGTCTTTCTCTCTCTGAACAAAGTGCACATCTTTTCTTTCTACGTCCTCGTCCTTCTTCTCCTGCCTTTGTCTCTCGACCTCTTCTCCTCTCTTTTCCGTGTTTGTGAATCAGACCTGAAGATATTTTCAAACTCGGATACGTTTGTGCTCGACACTCCAACATTTCAGACTATTTCTGTCGTTGTCTGCTAAAACACATGTATGCAATGTTAACGTGCGGTACAATAGGTGACCGTCTGAATGCAAAATAAAATCAAAAGTCTGAAGCTGCCAGCTTCTTCCAGAGCCTGAAATGTGCATTAAAGACTGCTGATCATTTAGTGTCTGAGGGTGGACACATGAGCAGTGTTTCAAACCCATTTAAACACCAGTGCCAGGTGTTAAACCCACAGTGTTCAAGGTTCAAGGTTCAAGTCAGCTTTATTGTCAATTCTGCAATATGTGTAATACATTCAGAGGATTGAAATTGAGTCTCTCAAGGGCCCACAGTGCAACAGTAAACATTTAGCATAAAAAGTAAACATTTAGTATAAGATAAACATTTAGTATAAAAGTATAAAAAATATGGTCTAAATAGAAATAAAGTCTAAAAAAACAATAGTGCAAAAGAACAGCAGTGCAACACAAGACAAAGGCAGGTTAAACGTCTTGAGGAGTAGTGTAGAAATAAATAGCAGTCCCAGTGCTGTGTAAAGTGGCTGATGTAACCCTGATGTGTTGACTCATGTTGAGGTGGTGAAACATGTCACGATACACCAGTGGAAGCCCTCGTATCTCATTTAATACTACAGTGTAAAAATACTCTGTTACAAGTAAAAGTCCTGCATTAGCAGCAAAGTACTCACTGAGCAAACTCTGCTTCAAAGTGTTAAATTATGGAGCCTTTGAGGTCCTGAAAGACTTTTTCTTCTTTCAGTTTTGTTGTGGGAAAATGTACAGCTCATAAGTACAAGACCTCGCTTAAATCCCAGCAGAGCTTCAACCTGAGCAGCTCAAATCAGCAACATGACTGAAAACACCTGAGAGTGTGTGGAGCTTTAATATTTAACAATGCCTTATATTTAATATGTTGATCCAATGTTTTGTTTGTACATATAACTCAAAACTGTACAGTACTTGAGTAAATATACTTGCTTACTTCCCACCACTGTGGATGACACGCTGTTTCCCAGCCATTGACTGACATTGATTTCACCCACTGACATCAGATGTAACTGATTCCTGATCATTCTGTCGGTCGATGACTCATCGGTTGTTATTGTCTGCGAAACGTCGCCTGAGAGAGAAAGAGGAGGAGACCAAACTATTCCTGTGTTTTGACATTGATAATTTATTTCTATTGTTCTTTGCTGTGTTTATGTTGTTGTGCTGCTGAAGAAATGTTCAACAAGAGAATGAAGTGATAGTCTGTTCTTTGTTTCATCCTCTTTTTCTCCATGAGGTTCTTTTTCCATTAGTATGCTACTCACACATGTACGTAGAGTGTGGATGGTGGATACATTATATATACTGTATGATGGATGGATGGATGGATGGATGGATGGATGGATGGATGGAACATGAAAGACATGGAGGGTGTGTAAATGAGGTGATGGGTGATGCATGGAGAGCTGATAATAAAGATGAGGAGGTGTAGAGATGGAGAGTATTCAAATGATGAGTAGAGGTGTAAATGAGCTGGTGGGTGGAGCCTGTGGTGGTGTGCAGAGATGGAGAGAGAGATGGTGTGTAAATGAGGTCTTGTATTTAGATGATGCTTCTGTCTTCATGTTCTATTCATGTTGAAGTGCTGCTTGTGTGTGTGTGTGTGTGTGTGTGTTAGCATGCAGCAGATGGGCAGCTTACCTCTTAAAGGGATATTCCAGCCTAAAACACTATCCCTGTGTTATTATTCCTCCTTTTTTTGGCAGACATTAGATTTTCTGTCGACTCGACGATCCAAATGTTTCTTTCCTGTTTTCTCCCTCGTGTGTCAATTTAATGATTGATCTCTAAATGGATTCGACTGAAGCAGGTTTCATTTTGGAAACACAATTTAATTTTTACTTTATGAAAAAACAGACATTTATATTCTGCTAATTTGCTTTGCTGAATGTGTTTTGGAGGAAATATAATTATCTTCACTCGCAACGACTCTAGCATCCAGGGAGAGTTTGTTGGTCGCTGGGATGGTTGCACATTAAAGCTCAGGTGACTTTTTCCAGTATTTAACCAAGACAGTCATTTTCACCAAGTCCCCAAACAGAACAACATACATCATGCTTTATTAGCAGATCCATGCTCACGGTGACAATGTTAACATGCTCAGCAGATGTTTCCCATGTTCACCATCTGAGTCTTAGCGTGCTAACATTAGATCATTAGCACTAAAGAAGAAGTACAGCTGAGAGTACAAATTTCATGGCAATCCGTCCAACAACTGTCAAGACATCACACAAAACGTCACAGTGGCTCAGGGACAGGATCAAAGTCAGTAGGATTAATCTTCTCAATGTCTGAACCAAGTTGTATTATTTTCTATTGTGCATTTATATTATTCTATTGTACACATGTATTTAAGTCTGGACCAAAATGGTGGACTGACTGCGAATGATGGCATGGCATTATATCCTTATCAACAAATCACTCTATCTTCTTTGACGCAAGTGTTTTTTGATGTGATGCTCAGCAGAATGACATCCTTCATTTCGTGTGTCTCATTCCTCCATATACCACTAGAGAGTACTCTCATGTGAAAGCAAACATGTTTTAGGGGACTTTTGCTGAAACGACTGATGTGTTCTTCTTTTATTGGAGGCTAGTTGAAGCTGTATCTGATGGCACTGTCGTGTTCTGCTGAGACGTCTTTGATCTAAAACATCTGCAGGCTCAAAGTGGAGAGAGATGTTCATTTATCCTCCTCATCAATAAAGCAGCTGAAGGCTTCACTCACATCCACAGCACCGATAAATGATTCAGACCTGGAAAGCATGTGACTGAAAACACAGCTCAGACCTTCACTGTCCAGGTCAACAGCTCAGTGTCAACCACATTTATTAAAACATCGGATCAATATGGCAGCTTATAACATTTAATTATAACCTCAAGTGAATTAAACTGATTTCTGGCTGCAGCAAAATCAGTTTATTGATTTGAAACAGAAACAAAAGCCAAAGTCATCAGTCAGTGTCAGTAATAATAGGAGAGTAATAGGTTTCTGTGATTTATCATTTTCTCATCAAGATGATCCTCATTAATTCATTAGTAAACACTAACAGCCCTCAGCGCCCCCTGGAGGCTTCAGTGTTTATTACCAGCAGCAAAGTTTGTCCTGTGGGTGGCGCCGTTAAAATCAAAAAGAGTTCATCCTCTGTGGAGCAGAAATAGGATGTGGAAAGTCGATGATAATCTACAAATCAGACTTTTCTTGTATAAAATGGATGATGAAGGCGCTACAGTGGAGGAAAGGTCAGGGGTCGCCTTTGGTTGGAACTGTCACCTGTACTTGTGGAGATATTTTGCTGCTCTGCTGCTTTGTCAGCTCTGTCCTCTGTCAGCTTGGTCTCGTAACACTTTTCGAATATAACTGATTCACATTAATCTGAAGTGCCGCAAGCCAATAATTGTGAAATTTTTGAGATGAAATTCACCTGATGCCAACGTTTTAAAATTCTTTCTACAGTCACTGTGCATGTGACTATTCACTTCTTCTCTCATTCGCGTCTACTGAAGCCTGATGATGGACATAGTCAAGTTTCTGGTTTGAGTGCAGTGATTCGCAGGTCAGACAACTTTGATGAGCTCATTCGGTCAATAGAAGCACTGATTTTGTTCAGGAAACCAGCAACTGCTGTTTCGACCAGTCTGCTGGAGAATATTACTGGATGCATCCACAAGCTTCAGACTGGAGGAAAGAGAGACTGAGTATTCTCTGAAGACGTTTCCATGATCCAACCTGACGACACAAGCCGTCCTGCTGACTTTCGCTCTAGTTCAAATTCACTCTTCATGTGATTCTTGTTTCTCATTCTTCTTTTGTTCATATTGACAACTTAGCAAGTCCAGACTGAAAGTTCATCAGCAACATCGAGGTTTGTTTTCCACACTTTACTTGTGTCTGAAAATAAACAATTGAAATGAGGAGGCAGAAAGAGATGGAGAGACAATAGAGAGAGTCAGAGCCAGAGAGAAAGAGAGTTAGAGCAATAGAAAGAGCTGGAGAGAGAGCAAGAGATAAGAAAAAGGTGATAGAGCGAAAAAAGAGATGGAAGCAGAGGAGAACAGAATAGGAGGTATAAAAAGATCGACGATACAGAGAGAGAGAGTGAGAGAGAGAGAGAGTATAGAGGAGGGTAGAGAGAGAGATAAACAGAGAGAGAGAGAGAGAGAGATGGAGAGTATAGAGGAGGGTAGAGAGAGAGGTAAAGAGACAGAGAGGGAGAGAGACAGAGAGGTAAAGAGAGAGAGAGGGAGAGAGAGAGAGAGAGAGGGAGAGAGAGAGAGAGGGAGAGCTGTAGAGAGGAGGGGAGGAGGACGGAGCAGCAGCAGGAGCTCAGCTGTTGTTACAACAGGGAGAGCGTTCGGCCATCGAGGGCTGTTGCCACAGGGATTGTTAGCGTGTGTGTGCTGCAGCAGCGATGGCCAACAGGACCTGACGAGAGGCTGTCGGTTCACACGGAGCCAACGAGCAAGGCAGCAGGGTCATGAGAAGCAGGTAGTGGAGAAGAGGAGAGAGCTGAAGTGAGACGTGAGGTTCAGTGAAGGGAGACACAAAGACAAATGTAGAGAGAAAGAAAGAGGGAGAGTCTGTGGTGGTGTGTGTGTGTGTGTGTGTGTGTGTGTTTGACAGAGAACAGATTTGAGTGTGAGACGCCGTCCGTCCACGAGGAAGCGAAAGAAGAGCCGAGGAGGAAGAGAAACGGAGAAGTGAGAGTGTGTGTGCTGGTTGTTCTGCAGAGTTGTGGGATATTTAGTTTTTGCTCTGCGTCTGTTTCCTGATCTTCATGCTCACCAGAACGCCGGCTCAGTCACAGTAAGTGGATCCGTCTCACGGTTCAGGTCTGTTCCACATCAGCCGTGGATCAGTTTTGGATTTGTTTGATTTATCTGCTTCAGGCGAGACAAACAGCAGCAGGATGTGAAGTCGTGTCAGTCATCACGTCTCTCACTACTTTCTGACCTCTCTGCTCCTCTCAGCTTCAGGCTCATTGCTTCCTCCTGGACACATAGATCTTTAAAAACACTTCAGCATGTGTTTTCAAATATATCATTTCATTTTTAGTATTTAGTTTTTGTCCAGACAAAAACAGATTTATAGTTTGGGAAAGAAGAATCTACTCACATTACAGAAGCTGGAACCAGTAAATTTTAGTTCATCAAAGTAAGATTTTCAATCAACTAATCCAGATAAAACTGATCCTGACATATGTTCATGAGATCATGTTCAACCATATTGGCTCCTCTTTTCCACTCAATTAAAAAAAAATGAATTTGCTTTAGGCAGAGACTGAAACAACTTTAACACACAGGAATAAAAATATCATCACTCGTCAATGAAAAACAAAAAGAATTAAACGATAATTAATTATGTTGATCTAGAACGAGGCAGCACTGAGGTGTGATTTTTAATTTTGGTTTTCAGACTATCAGGTTTAATCTTAACTTTGTGTTTTGTTTAAGACTGTGTTACATTCAATGTCACAGTTTTCTGATGTTATTTGACTTGTAGCTGAGTTGCAGCTGGTGATGATCTACATTTTTCTTCTTGTGTTTCGATTCCAACCAACACTGAATGTGTCTAACAGGTCTCATCTGTGTCATCAGTCTGATCTGTCCTCTTCCTCTGAGCTTCAGTGAACCTCACTGTTGCTCCTTCATCACCATGAACTCACAAAGTGTAGTTTATCTGGACTCAGTCCCACAAACACCATCCTGCTGCCGCAAATACTCACTAGAGACCAAATGTGGATTCATCCGCTGCTGAAAATAGTCCCCAACAAATGAACTATTTCCTCCTGTTTGTCTGATAAAAACTACAGTGAGCAGCTGTTTGAGGAAACTGCTGAACCTTTGTTTACCTTGAAACTATGTTGTAGGAACCACTTCCTTAGTCTGTGTTGATCCCTGTTCCTTATTTTGGTGTGTTTATGAATGGTTGTTGAGTTCATGTGTAACCACTGCAGGTCAGATTGTCCTTAAACAAAAGGTTCCCAGTAGGATGACAGACAGTCTTTAGACCTTGTGCAGCTTGTATGAAGCATCTAAATCTTACCTAGTGCTTATATTGCATCTTTCTCAATCAAACACGAGCGTCTGTAAATCTCAGTCAGACCAAGAGTGACTGATACAAATGCATCAACAGTGTCACTACATGTCTTTGTCTCATCTGTATCATCCAATGGGACGTTACTTTTTTTGCACATCAGGTTTGTTTAGACTTCATACTTATGTTCTCAAACTTCAGAGTTCTGTACGTCCTTTGTACTGAATCAGTGTTTGGTTTCGTTGCTGAGAGATCAGAGAAACAAACAGAAGACAGAGAGACAGTTTCCTGTTTTCACTTCTCAGAGCAAGTCAATGATTTGATATCATAGTGAAGCTGCTAAAAAAAACTGAAGTGCTGCACATTTTAGGGATTCTCTTGTTCTCCGTCATCTCCAGACGTTTCTGCTGAATCAGTTTTATCTGCCTGTGTGTTCACAATGATAATGGTGCAACATGAGGGTAGCAGGTGATGTCAGCAAAGTTCAACTTCTGTTGGATGAAGAGCGTTTTTTTAAAAATGATTTCTCAGCAAATTTATGGATGTTCGTTCACAGAGATAAAATAGATAATAGATAAAAATGTGTGTCATGTCTGTGTGTGCTGTAAATTATGTAAATTACCTTAACTGTCTCCATGAGATCTCACCTGTGACCTCACCTGGCAGCGTCTGAATCAGACTAACTTCCTGTATGCACCTGTTCCCTTCACCTGTGTGTGATTCAGTGTGACAGAGAAAGTTGATGCTGACTGAGTGGAAAAATGTCCAAATGTGACTGGAAATAAATCCCTCACTCTAAATATCTGCTGACATGTTTATTGATAACAGGAAATATCAGCTGCTGTATTGATCAAAGAGATCAAAAAATACATGTATTGATCCTCCATGATTTACTGTACGTCCAAACCGCAGCTGGATCTGTAATACAGAGGAAAAAGCTAATCTCATTAATACAGAAAGCACTACAGAGGCATCGAGCTGACCTCTGACCTTTGTCCTCAGCACCGTGACCTTTCACCTCTCAGCACTGGGACACATTTAACCTCCCGGCATGTAAAAAATGAGTGATGAATATGGAACAGCAGGTCTGTGTCGACGCTCTTTCTCTTTATTGACATTCACCACATTTCATATGGAGTCACTCGCCGGCCAGCTGCATCTGTGCCGAGGTCCGCCCATCTGCTCCTGAATATTAATGAGCAGACAGACGTGATGGAGGAGAGAGAGAGACAGGGAGGACACATCAGGAGGACAGACGACAGGATTTATGATCCCGGGGGTGTTTGGGGCTCTTGTTTGCGGTTCAGGAGAGCATGACTGCATGCAGGCCCACAGTGTGGTGTGATCGGTCGATGCACTGCATGGCCAAAAGTATGTGGACAGCTGGCTCTTCTGGTTTCTGTCTTTCCACCACAGCTGCGTCAGTGAGGTCCAATACCAACGCTGGGTGATGAATTCTGACTGGGGGAGACCGTCTCTCTCTCTGTTGCTGCTTTGTGCACACGGGCATGTTGAAACAGGAGAAGGGACAAACGAACTGCAGAAGCACAGTTGTGTAGGAGGTGAAGGACTGTGTGGTAGGAAGGTTGCTTGGCAATGCAGTAAAAACACTTGGGATGCAGTTTTGGACTTTACTCAATCACATTTACATGGTCAGAGTCACAGCAGGCGTTTAAGGAATGCGGTGGCTCCAGTCACATTTCGCTCCAATCAGACGTTTATTCTGGTAACAAGGTCGGATAAAAATAAAATAGTAAGTGAAATGATTATATTAGGAAATTTACAGCAATAATGGCAACTAATCTTTACCTTTATGTTACAAAGAACTCTACTTACTTAAAGTACTTGTACTTCACTTGAGTTTATCCATTTTATGCAACTTCTTTTTACATCTCAGAGGGAAGTTACACCAATACATTCGTCTGAGATGTTTACTTTTCAGATTAAAATTTTTCATCTCTCCTCCTTCTGAAGCTGAATCAGCTCTTTAAAAAGCCTCTCGGATCAGCGGGAAAATACATCGACACAAAGATAAAAACTTTGTAGAGATACGTGGTTCTAACAGGACGACCAGGCTACGAACATATGATGATCTTATAGAGTCTGATGCTCATTGCTGTAGATGAAAGCAGCCAACAGGATATAAAGTCGTTCAAATGAGCTTCAACCTTCAACATCTACAGCAGGAAAATGACAGATGAAGATGAATCCAGAAACATCAGAGATGAGAGAAAAACACTGACAGGAAACAGTTCACTGACACAGGAGGAGTTTGACTTTGAGAACTTAATGCACATTTAGCTGATAATACCTTCTTCATACTTTCCTTCAGTGAGGTTTTGATTGCAAGAATTTTATTTGTATTGAAGTATTTCACTTCACTTTTATTATTGAGTACTTCTTCCCTCACTGCTTCACATTCACAGTTGTTACTAACAGAAGCCTTGTTTAATGTTCTCTACCATCAGTGTTGCCTCGAGTTCAGTAACTGATGCTTCTCTCTTCCTGCTAATTAAGAGCATTTTAATCCCAATGAACCGAAATAATATCATAAAGTGAGCAAATGTGAACCGCTGTGAAAATCACCCGAAGGCTTCATTAAACACACAGATTGAGCCTCAGAAAGATCCATCCCACCTGTTAACTAATTAGCTTCTCACTGCAAGTCTCACCAGGATCAACAAGGCCTCGGAGACGTTGCTTTATTGAACCTGAGGGACCCCGAACAAACCAGGAAACAAAACCTGAACAAACACCAGAGACACTCCCTGTCCACATACTTTTGGCCATGTAATGTATCTGACGTGTTAATGATCTTTTATTGTTATTCTTAAGTTTAAGATTGTTTTAAAATATATTGATTGTCCCTTAATATTTACTTTAATGTAAATCAAGAATGGATTAAATAGCCGAATATTATTTTTGTCAGGTTCTCCTGGGACACCTCAACGTGTCCATTCAAACCAAACAACATTTTAAGGATGAACTGAGGAGCAGAAACTTTTTGTCTATTGAAAATGAACCTTTTCTCTTTGTTCCTAACTAATCATCCTCCATATATTCGCCAGTTATATTATACTTCATTTGGGGCTTTAGTTTCTCCGTGTTGCCACCTGAGTTCTGTTTGTATATTTGCTGGTGAACTCCAGACTCCTCAGGCCGAGGTGAGGATCTAATGTTTCGCTGCTCTGAGACGAAAAGCTCCAAATATCAAATAAAACAAACTCTGTGGAATCGAGAGCAGCAGCTTTATTTTCAGGACAGACTCCATGAATACCAAATGAAAGAATGTATCAGGATTCAAAACAGCTGCTTTTATTTTCTGCAGCTTCACATCACAGGTTTAAAAACAGCTTTCACCTCCAACCAGGGAACCAAAACCATCTAAAATATGTTAGTTTAACTCAAAGATTCTCCAGAGTTGTGGGATATTTATCATCAGTAATACTCTGAAATACTCCAAAGACTAGTACAGGAATATAACAAACAGTCTTTGTAGTTACACAGTCATGTTGATAAGTACTGATGGATTGATGATAAATCTTCTTTCAGATAATTACTTTAATCTGATGGCAAAATATTTAGGTCTTTTACTTAAGTAAATGTACAATAAAAATACTCCAGCACAAGTAAAAGCCCTGAATTCAAGTACAGAAATATGATCAACAAAATGTACTGAAAGTATAAGTAAAAGTATTAGTGCAGTATTACTACTGGCTCCTTATTATAGAGAATCTTTTGTTCATTTTAATCTTGTAGTTCATCAATGTGGAGTCAATTTAGATACTCTATATGTCATTCATACAGTATCATATACAAATATCATGTTTTTATATAAGCAGTAACTTTCAGTGTCAGAAAAGTATAATGCAGTAAAAGTACAATATTTCCACCTGCATGTAATGGAGTAGAAACATAAGGTAGAAGAACATGGAACAGTGAGTCAAAATAGTTTCCAGCACAAGAGAAAGATCAATATCTTGTTCATTTATTCTCTTCATCTCTTATGTAGAAATTCAGTTTAATAAAGTGGGAAACGTGAACGAGCCAATTTTAGGAGGTTGAAGAAATTCAAAAGTCTATTAAAACTATTCCTAGGTTAATGAATCCTCGTTCATCCACTGTAATAATCAGACCAACACTCTTTTTGCCAGTGTACACAGATGAGTAAAGCTCTTTACAAACAAATGGTTCAGTAAGAAATTAAACTCCTAAACTGAGCAGGAATTAAACAGAGCCCCAAAAATAACTGACTTTATTAAACAGAATTCACTTTCTCATAAGTTTAAATAATGAAAGTGTGTCGGATGATTGACTGTGAGCAGAGAAGGTGAGCGTCACTCTCAGCGGCCGTTAATTAAAGCTTCAGCTGAAAAATGAGTTTTGGAATCCCTCGGCGATGAAGCCTGAGAGAACAGAAAACTTCTTCCGCACCGTCGTCCTAAAACGGTTTTTAAATGAAGTCAGTGATGTTATATGTTCCTGTCTAAGAAGGGCTCACACTGTCGGCTAATTGGTAACTGAGCTTTTATCTACCACGAAGACGAGTCAGGCTAATGTTTGCTGTTATTATCCAGATTACTGAGTATTTAACTTATTCTTCTTTATGGTGACGGAGTCTATTAGGAACTAATGGGCTGATCTGATGGGAGAGAAGAGAAGCTCATCTGCCTGTGACCAGAAATGAAAACATTCCATGTTAAATTACCAAATATATTTCACCAAATACCAATGACATTGTTGGGGAAATGCAAACTCACTTCAGTTTTCTTTTTTTTTTTTTTTTTTACATCTATTCCGGAAACAGATCAGCCACAGTGGGAATGATTAATGTGTAAAAGGAGGAACAGTGGAACTAATGACGCAGAGAAACCTGGAAGCAAATGTTTGCTTTCTATCACCACCATGACTTTATTGGCATCACCAGTGAATCCTTTTGATTGACTGACCTGGTAGTTTGACTGTTTTTTCACAATTTCTCGAGGTGACAAAGTGGTTGAGCTTTATATGATTGAAGATGCCTCATGTTAATAGAAGCATCTGTTGTTGCAGTGAAGTTAACAGGAACAAGATGTGACGAGACAGAAAGAAGAACTATGAAGTGATGGAGTCGCTCTGAGGGAAGTGACGAACGCTGCATTGTTGAGTCAGTTGTTCCTAAATGTTCGGATGTGCGTGTTTTCAGTCCTCCTCTCATTCATCGTCAGACTCTTGTAACTCAAGACTCCTGATGGACAGTTTTGAGGAGAGGATCAAAATCGACGCAGCAGAGACAGAAATGCTGTCTTTTATTTCCCACATATTCTCCTTCCCTGTCAAAAGCTGGTGCCTGCATTACCCACAATGCAACTGTTGTAGATGATGAATAACTTTAAATGCTTTAAACTCTCTAACCTGCTGCGCCCTCAGCTGAGAGAGGCAGACAGATAATCCTGTAGGTGGACTCGTTGGGGGGGGTTCGTCTGGTCTCAGGTCAGTTTTTAGGTCAATTTCAAAATCAGACTGTGACATAACATGAACACTGGATTACTGTCGGTGCTGGTGGAAGCGCAGCGCCGGGTCACTGCGGGACAGAACACGTGTCGGGCTGAACGGAGCCAACAGCTGGACCGATCCACTTCGGTCCAGATGTTGGGTTCATCATCTGATCCACAAACTGGGTTAAAAACGCTGCAGCGTTCGGGCAGATCCTGCATCTGTTCACTGTTAATGTCATTGTTCTCTATCATGTTCAAAATCATTTTACTTCATCCAAACTCATTTATGTTTCTAATATTCCACATATTTCCCCACAGTGCCTAAATATATTTGGTCACAGTTGTGCATCTTGTCTTTGGATAAACTAGATTAGTATGGTGGTCAGTTAATTCACTGACTGTAGTAAAGAGAAAAAACATAATGAATGTTTGTGCCAGCAAAAAGCACATAGAGCTTAAGAGTAAACGTTCTCACAGATTTCAGTGAAAACAGATTAAAATGTCAGATTTACTCAGAATTGAAGATAAAACACAGAGCTACAGTCACTTCACCGTGTTCCTGCATCAACCTCTGAGACTCCAGAGTCCTTCTTCCCCATTCTTCTTCAGGGGGTGTGTGAGTGAATGACGGTTTATATGTGTATGTGGTGTTTTATGATAAAAAATTGTATCTCATGTTTAGTGTTGCATTTGGACACTGAGCAATAACAGAGCAACAACTGATGAAAAAAACATCAGCTGCTCAACCCTGAGACAGAGTCTTGATCTTGAAGGGAGTCAGTCAGAATCAAGGAAAAGAAGTGAGGTCAGCAGCACAGTGATACTGTCAGTGAGGGGACAGACAGGCAGCACAGGCCTTGTTGAAAACCTCTTTGACATCAAGGTAACAGGAAGAGGCTCTACAAGTTCTGCTGGAGAGACTTTCAAATCCTCATCCACAGACAGAGAGAGTCAGAGAGAGAAAAGGGCTCATGTCTCTGTCTCTCAGCAGGTTGTGTGTAATCTCTGTCTTTTCACAGCTGGAGCCACCAGACCACTTTAACACGAGAGCCCCAACACACAGACACACAGACACACACACACACACACACACACACACACACACACACACACACACACACACACACACACTCAGTTTACTGTCGGTGTGTTTATGATTATTGGCTAATTTGCATGACGCGCCCTGCTGTGAGCCCTACACATACGCGCACAGACACACACGCGTGCATGCAAGCATGCACACACGCATGCACGCACGCACACACACACGGCTGCTGTGCCTTGTGTCAGTGCAACTGATAGGGTTGCAGTGTTTTATTATCATAGAAACAGAAGACTGCAGTTAATTACTGCTGTGTGTGTGTGTGTGTGTGTGTGTGTGTGTGTGTGTGTGTGTGTGTGTGTGTGTATTATGGAGACACACTGATTTCAGCCTCCCATCATGTTCTCCTGTAATTATTTGAATCAAAAATCTTGCAGTGTTTTTTTCTTTGTGAATGCAGCTCTCTCTCTCTCTCTCTCTCTCTCTCTCTCTCTCTCTCTTTGTCTCCCTCTCTCTGTCTGTTCATCTATATTCTCTCCCTCACACAGCAGATAAACACAGAGTGTCACGTACTGCTCTGACATTTCACCCAAACACTGCTGCAATAATAATAATATCATGTTTGGTTCAATAGCAGCAGGACATGAATCCGGACATTTTTCAGTCCAGAGCAAAATATCTGGACGACTGCAGCTCAGATTTCTATATTTGCTTCCGATATTTCTTTTATGATGAATCCTGACCTTTTCTCTTCCGTCCAACTCCGTCTCCTAAAAATCACATTAATATACATGTGTTTGTTTTCCACAGGTTGAGGCTCCACTGGGGAAGCAGCTGATTGGTTGACCTTTCGGGGAGGTCAGGGGTCGAAGGTCATGGCGGGCCGACTCCTCCTCTTCCTGTTCGTCTCTGTGACGCTGTGCCAGCGTCTGAAGCCCCGCCTCCAGAGAGACCGCCGCAACATCCGGCCGAACATCATCCTCATCCTGACTGACGACCAGGACCTGGAGCTGGGTGAGAGAACCACACCTGTTCTAACTGTCAGTTATCTATTCTATCCAACTGTATCCAACTCACTATTAGCTTTACTTATTTTACTGTTCCTGTCTCTCCATCTGTCTCTCTCCTCCTGCAGGTTCGATGCAGGCGATGAATAAGACTCGTCACATCATGGAGGAGGGCGGGACTTCCTTCTCCAATGCTTTTGTGACCACACCCATGTGCTGTCCGTCACGTTCGAGCATGCTCACTGGAAAGTAAGACAGACGTCCATCTTCACCAGACTTACTGACTTAACGACTGCAGTTGAATAGTCAAAAATTTACATCCTCTGTCTTTTCCTAAACACGTTTCCTTGATAAAAGGTCATGAGGTCGAGGAAAGATATGTCGAGAATTCAGAAAAGAAACAGCAGTGCTTCACTTTAAATGCTGCTGCCTAAAAAAATAGGGGGACGGCCTTATGTCCTTTCCTTCGTGAAGGAAGTTCCAGTGTATCCTATGATGGAGGTGATAAGAAGGAAGCATTGAAACATCTGACCATTATGGCTGAAACTTGGCTGATGCTTCAACTCATTTTGCTCAGTGCCAGAGCAAAAAAAAAAAAAAAACGATTCTAAATTAACTGCATTTAATTTCATTTAAAAATAATTTTATCTTTATTTTACTGATGTGTTTTAATTGACATATGAAGAAAATGGACACTCTCTCTCTCTCTCTCTCTCTCTCTCTCTGTTGTGTGTGTGTGTCTCTCTCACTCTCTCTCTCTCGCTCTGTGTGTGTGTGTGTGTGTGTGTGTGTGTGTGTGTGTGTCTCTTCAGGTACGTCCACAACCACAACACCTACACCAACAATGAGAACTGTTCCTCGATGTCATGGCAACGGCAGCATGAACCGCGGACCTTTGGGGTTTATCTTAACAACACTGGATACAGGACAGGTATACACACACACACACACACGCACATACATGAAAAGGCCCTTATTGCAACTGTGATTTCACTATTGTACTGTGATTCACCTGTGTATGTGTTCATGCATATGTGTGTGTGTGTGTGTGTGTGTCCTCTCTCCAGCCTTCTTTGGGAAGTATCTGAACGAGTATAATGGCTCGTACGTCCCTGCTGGGTGGAGGGAGTGGCTCGGCTTGGTGAAGAACAGTCGCTTCTACAACTACACACTGAGCCGCAACGGAGTCCGAGAGAAACACGGAGCTCAGTACCCACAGGCAAGGACACACACACACACACACACACACAACATGAAACAACACACAACAGGCAGGGAAAGGACATTTGTCCCTGTGTTCTGTCTTTTATTGAAGACGAGCTGCTCCCTTTAGTTCTCATTGACGCTTCGCATTAACAGCAAATAAACTAACAATTGTGAAATGGAAAAAGGTGAGTTTTGTATTTTTTTCTAAAACACACTGCATATCACATTTTTTCATTTATAAATCTTTCCCACAGTCCCTACAGACACATGATGTCTCTTGTTACCTGTCAAGTCTGCTGTTCGACACAATTTTTAATAGACCTATTTATTAATTAGAGTCTTTCCTGGAAATTATTGTGATAGGGCAAAAAGAGAAAAGCTCCATTATCGTTATCGTTTTTTATTGGAAACGTTAGTCTCCACATACGTTGAATTGTCTGCTGCTTTCTGGGTCACACAAGCAAGTATTGAAACTGAAAATGTCTTAATTGGACACTGTTTTATCTATAATTAATATCAAATTATCTCGTTCTCTCCAGGAAACCACTCGGAAATGATTGAGAAATGATTTTTGGCCTTTAATGCAAAGAGATGAGAGGAGTTTTGATGACTCACTCATTTACATGTCTTGTCAATCAGATGGGATTCAAAGCATTTAAACCACTTGACCTTCAGTTGGTGGGTTTGGATGGACTCAACAAATCTAAAAGATAATACTAAAAACATCTAATACTGATATGTTTGTGTTGCCAGGACTACCTGACCGACCTGATCACGGCCGAGTCCATCAGGTACTTCCGCTCCTCGAAGCGGGTTTATCCTCACAGACCAGTTCTGATGGTTCTGAGCCACGCTGCCCCGCACGGACCCGAAGACTCGGCGCCGCAGTACAGCACCGCCTTCCCCAACGCGTCGCAGCACATGTGGGCCCACACACACACACACACACACACACACAC
>JBBMOC010000011.1:1933683-1945444 GCA_037975185.1 Centropyge bicolor | reverse complement strand
GTGTGTGTGTGTGTGTGTGTGTGCGTGTATGTGTGTTATTAATGAACAGGAGCATCTGCTGTCATTACTCCACACACAGCTTGATGTGTCCCACTGCCTCCAAACACATGTCGTTACGCTGAGTTACACACACACACTTCTGCTTAAGCACCAATCAGAAACATCGTCACCAAGTTTCCAGCATCACCTATTTATTGATGAAGAGCAAATCAATTTCACTGTGACACTTTTGGGTCTGACTGGGAACTAATTTGTCTGTTTACCTCATGATTGTGGAGATTAAGGATAAACTGAGCCAATGCTCTGTCGACAGTCTGAAAACTGTCTTCTGATCATCTTCCATCTTCTCACCTGTACCTGTAGAAACACGTGGTATTTTCACACATTTTATCAGATCTCACCTCAACACCTTTCTCCTCTCTTCCTCCTCCTCTTCCTCCTCCTCCGCAGTACTCCCAGTTATAACTACGCTCCGAACCCAGACAAGCACTGGATCATGCGTTACACCGGCCCCATGAGGCCCATCCACATGGAGTTCACCAACGTGCTGCAGAGGAAGAGACTGCAGACGCTTCTGTCTGTGGACGACAGCGTGGAGAAGGTGGGTAACACACACACACACACACACACACACAAACACACAGACACACACACACACACCTGTTCCTGCTCACACCTGCAAAGAATCATTTATGTTAAGTCAGATCAAAAGACGGTTTGTGAGCCCTATATTCATTGAAACAGAGTCTGAAAAGCGTCTTCTGTCCGTCTGTGTGTCTCAGATCTATAACATGCTGGTGGACACAGGAGAGCTGGAAAACACCTACATCATCTACACGTCTGACCATGGCTACCACATCGGACAGTTTGGCCTCGTTAAAGGTAAAACGACTCTGGAAGCTCCTGTCTCATCAAGACTTAATCAGTAAATCTTTCAGTTCTGTGATTGCTGACCATTAAAATGACCAGATTCTCGAGTCACATCTCAAACCATTTCCTCCTGCTGACGTGGACGCACCTGTGTGATAGCTTGTGACAAGTTTCCATTAACACTGTGTGTCTGCAGGTAAATCCATGCCATACGAGTTTGACATCAGAGTCCCGTTCTTCATCAGAGGACCCAACGTGGAGCAGGGCAGCATGTAAGCACACACACACACACACACACTTCCTGTTTGATATGAACATCAGAGGCGCTCAACAGAACACTGCCGTCATCAGCTGATCAGTTTGAACTGTTTAAAAATGAGTTACATTAATCATTTTTTATTCGTTCTCTACGTCTACAAACAAACATTTTACACAAATGACAGAAATGTATTTGAACTCCCTTCTAACACCAACACCCAGATATTTTTTTAAAAGTCTTTAGCAAGCTTTACTGGAAGATCTGCATTTATCAGGAGTTTGTGGCCAGAAAAAATATTCAAATATTACAGAGAGTGAAGTTTTTCAGAGGCCATAAAAACTCCAAACACAAACAGACATGATGGGATCGTTGGAGCTAATGTGACTTTTACAAACACTCATAATTTTCCTCTCATCATTTTTTTATATTAATAATGAATGTAATGATGAACAAGGACTCATTTGTGAAGTAGATGTCAGCGTCAACATCTAGTAGCTAAAGAGCCAATTCTGTTGGTGGAGACCAAACCAGAGCTAAAAGAAGAGAAAATGTTGGACTTCAGGTTCATTCTTCAGGTGGACACAAACACTTCCCTTCAGTCATCTGTCTCTGTGTCTGCTGGATGTGTAGCTGACGTATGCCGCATAACAACTTAGTAAAGGGCTGTGCTGTGAGTTTTTCTGCCCCCTAGTGGGAAAAAAAGGGGTTAATTCAAACTCATACAGGAGAAAAATGTAACACACTTTTTAGTTTGTATACAAGTTATGAGTGTGTGTTGTGTTTGTGGTGTGTGTGCATGAGTGTGGGAGTGTGTGTATGCGTGTGTGTGTTCTAGTAAAGTGGATTACCACAGTCAGAGCTGTTGCACGAGGTGATCATGAGTTCAGAGAGGAGGCAGAGCTGCATTTCCTTCCATGCTGCTCAATATAACAACATGAAACACCCTTAACAACATTTGTCCTCACAAACCGACAATAATCACATTAACGGTATGATGTTTTAGTGTCTTACCTGTTCTGATGTTTTACTATGGGCATCAATAATGACAGAACCAGAAACACTGGGAACATATAGTTTTGCATATCATTTATGTTCATTTGTGTGTGTGTGTGTGTGTGTGTGTGTGTGTGTGTGTGTGTGTGTGTGTGTGTGTGTGTGTGTGTGTGTGTGTCAGTAACCCTCACATGGTCCTGAACATTGATCTGGCTCCAACCATCCTGGACATCGCCGGCCTCGACACTCCTCCAGACATGGACGGGAAGTCGATACTGAGTCTGCTGGACACTGACAAGCCTGCTAACAGGTACACACATACGCACATGTGCGCACGCACACACACATACACAGACACACAGAAAGCAGATTCTACCTTGAAGTGAACCAGCTTTTACACTTTAGTTTAAGACAAAAACAGCTCCTCATTTTCCACTCATGATATGTATTTTATCAAGTGTGGCCAACGAGTAAACTCACAAGTGTACATTGGTTAAAAACAGATGAAAGAAGTATTTACATCCTTCACTTAATTAAAAGTAACAATACCACAGTGGATAAAACACCTAATTACAAGTAAATGTCTCTAAATTATAAATGTGCTTAAGAAAAAATGCAGAACTATTATAAACAAAATGTATATCTGGAACAATAGAGAGGTACTGAAAAGTGCTTGGTGTGTGTGTGAGAGAGAGTATAGTATACTATAGTTTAGACAGTTTTGGCAATTTGTGTCAAATTTTCTGTCTAAGCTGATTTGAAGTTCTTTGTATTGTAAGTATGTAATGGTAATATGCAAGTAAATTACAAGTACCCAAGTACTTAGTTACATTCCACCATTGTTTAAAATGTCACCAGCTGACTTGTATGAAAAAAGGAAAAGGGCAAAAAAGGGTATTAAATATATATTTAACATTACCTTGAAGTTCCTCATTAAATACCAAAAATATTTTCACAGTATCTTTGATGAAGGCTATAAGAAATTTGTCCGAAGAAGTGCTTCAGAAGAAATCCATAGTGCTTTGAACGATAAAAGTAAAATCAGTACTTTACTTCTCAAACGTTCTTGTGATGGAGTAACTTCATGGTATAAAAACACAGAGATGTGATGAGCAGGTCGTTGACGGCTGAGGTCAGAGGAGAGGAGACGCTCACTGAAGCAAACAGCAGCTCCATCAGTATGTAAATCGTCCTCGTGCAGGTCGTCTCTCAGCTGTAACGCCCTCATTTAAACACCTGGGTGCGCCACAGTTCAGAACACACACAGCCATCTGTTCGCCTGAAGGGACGGAAATTCTCTATTAATATTCATAATGATCAAAGTAACGACAAAGGCAAACGTTAAGGTCAGGAGGTCGGACCAAACACAGGAGAACAAATCAGCAGGTTGTCAAACTCAGATTCTTACACCAGACTCAAATACCTGCGTCAGCGATTTCGAATCATAAATCTGGTGATATTTTGGATTTAGTTTGTCCCATGAAAAAAATTATTCTGACCCACATACAAATAAAAACGTGTTGTTCATGATACATGTAACAGGTAAGAATGGACTTTAAAAATAAGAACTTTAAATAAATCTTCTATTTTTTGGTTCATGATTAAAGAGGAAGTGTTAGGAAAATTAAAGAACAAACGCAGGAACACCATCTGAAGATCACATGTGTAGGTGGTTCATTCTTGCAAGGGAACAAGGTTACACACAGAGAGTCTGCAGTGCAAGTGTTGTTACAGGATACAGAGTGCACAGGAGGCTTTTATATAGATAAGCAGAAGCTTGCATTCTCACTGGCAAACACCTGATTTCATGGTAGAGAGAGAGAGAGAGACTATCAGTTATCATTAAGAGAAGTAGGCGACAAGTCAGATGATGTTAAAGGAAGAACAGGAAGCCCTGTCCATCTCCATCACTCATATCTTCTGTCGCCAGAGTGTCGCCAGAAGACAACTGCTTTACTGTTAAGTATAACAGGTTAACGTATCATGGGGTGATCATGAGGTCAACGGCCTGACCTCTTACACAAGTAGCACGAGGTGGTCACCTGGTCATAAACACATAGGATAAGTCACAAGATCATGAACACAAATAATTATAATAATAATAATAATTGTGCTGGAGCTGTTTTAATGTTGTTGTTTCTCCAGGCCTATAGGGGGCGCAGGTTTGAAGTCAGATTGGGGTAACATTGGGTGCAACAGTACAATAATAATAAGCATAAAGGATAATATTTTCTCAGACAGGAAGTTAATTTTTTGCAGCTATAAAAATATTTTGTTTCAGTTTTCAAATGTGTTTTGCTTGGTTTAATCAATTTAGGAAACTAAAACAAGACTAACAAGTTCATTGTCTTTGACTTTGAGAAAATGACATTATAATGATGAATAACTGACTGAGATCATGTCAACTACATTTAACTAAAACTCACATCTGATGTCGGGAATGTAAATGTGTTTTTGTTCATTAAATCAAGACGTCAGTCCTCACAGTTTCGCTTAAGTAATTTAAACACAAAGTGAATTCTTGACCTTAGAAGTAGCAGTTTGACAAAAAAAAAAAAAAAGTCAATGAAAGGCGATGACTCAAGGTTCACTTACCGGCTCTCATGGGCTTCATCAGTGGATGGAGTTTGCTCAGAATGTGATGAGGTTGAAAAAGCAAGTAAGGAGGAGTTTAATGAGAGGAAACATCAAAAGAGTTTTTATCAACTAAAACTAAAATGAACACGGTTTTCTTTGACTGTGATAAACTGAAATGTATTTTTCTTTTATCTGAGACTAAAGCTGAGAAAATGACCACTTCTTTAAAGGAATGTTCAAGCAGTGAAAAAAAACTGGAACCACATGAGTTTCTGTAGAAGCTGAAATGTGGAGGGAGAGATTCAAGCAACAAAGTGTTTCCAGAACCCGTCAGTTCACAGATGAAGACGTTTTGGTTGAAGCTGGAACAAGATGTTCACAGCTATGATGCTTTAACTGTTTGACGTCATTGTGAACAGAAATCCCAGGTTGGTCCATTAAAGGAGGTTTGAGCTGAAGATCTGTTGCGTTGTGAAGAGTCTGTCTGCTTCCCGCCTGTTTGAATCGGCTCTATACGTCCTCGCGGCTGCAGCGAGGGACGGTGCAGCATCTGTTCCCTCCTCTTCCTCACCCTCTGAAGAACAGACGAGCCATGGATCCATCCCCGTGAGGGACAGAGACAGAAGCTGGAAGACTGATGACACCAAGCTGAAGTTTGTTCAGAAGACAAAGGAGTGATTCTGCTGCAGAGAAACAGGATCGATCTGGAGGGAAGAGCTCTGACGGACCATGACAGCCTGGACTGACTGGACCTCAGGCTGTTCGAGCTGGAATCAAACCTGCATTATGTTGTTCTGAGGCAGAGAACAGGTTCAGTTGAGCCCATTATTGTGGATTGAAGAGACCAACAAACAGACATTGTTATTGTGTGGAAAAACACTGAAGTCTGGGTTGTAAGTCAGTGACTACACTGCAAAAACTCTTACCAAGTATATTTTTCTAATTTCTAGTCAAAATATCTGATCACACTTAATATAAGACACAATCACCCAACGAGTAACATTTCAGTAAGATATAGTAACTTGCTTTTAGACAATGCATCTTGTTAAGTGAAACAGCCATTTTGAGTCATATCTCAGATGAAACAAGCTTTTTTTTGACAGGCCATAATGTTTTTAAATGATAATGTTGTTAAAAGATGAACCATTAAGTTAACAGACTTAACTTGAAACTTCACAATACAACTAAAATATAGCTAAGAATGAGTTTTTCCAGCTAATTTCAAGATCTCGTCAGGCTTATCATATTATCTTATTTCAAGAAATCTTATCAAGACAATTTTCACTTGTTCCATTGGCAGATTTTTTTCACTTATTACAAGAAAAAATATCTTGTATTATTTTTTTTAACTTATTTTTGGAGGGGCCTTTTTTTCCAGTGTAAGAGACCTTTACTGTTCAGTGTTAAAGATTCACAACACACACTCTCCTCATTCAAATAACCATGAATAAATACTGATGCAATATAAACAGTTTTCTCAGTAAATGTAAGTAATATATAAACATTGAGTCAAATAAAGTCAGGAATGGATTTACAGAAAACATCACTGGATCCATTTGATACTGAAGAAAACAGGAGGAGTCTCAGGCAGTGTCTCTTTCATGATCTCTCAGCGTATTTATCTGTGTTTATTTAGCAGCTTTTATTATCAGAGGTAATAAAGCCCTTGGGACGTGTAAGTCACACTGAATCACGTCTGTGTTTTCAGATTTGACTGTGATTTCTGACACATTGCAGCTCTGAAGCTTTTCGAGGCTTTAAAGTGCTTTAATGAGCTGATTCCTCACATGTGCTGCTGCTTCAGCTCTCTCAGTCTGAAAGTCTCTGTTCTACTGGAACACGTACACTCACACTTACTCTGGAATCAAACTTTTAAATACTTGAAACTTTCATCACTTTGCTGTTGGTGCCATAAATATACCACAACAACAGCTACTCTGGTGTTTGACTCTGAGGGAACCAACCTGATGATGTGCACTCAGTTTTTAAAAAGGCCGCCTCACTAAGTCATGTTGTCATTCACTGAACTTCATTACTTCAACATGCAAAAGCAAACTGAAGTGGAGGGAAACCCTGGAAGCTGGAAGCTGCTCCTCTGGAACAGTTGGGGTTTGGGGGCCATATTGATCCTGAGGGATGCTTCATATCACTGCAGGAAAACCAACTTGACATTGTTCTTAAGCATGAGTCAAACCTCACCTCAAGACTTCCATAGAAACCTTCTGTCACTAAATCTTCTGGTGATTCTGTGTCCCTTTTCTCCTCAGCATTATTTTCCAGTCTTCCTCTGACAGCTTTAAAACCTGTTCGGCGAATCAATTTAGATATATGAAGTTGTGTCAAGTGCTTTGAGGTTGTTCTTTTAACTGCAGCAGGAAAAACAAAATATTGTTCCCTAAAGTTAAAGTTACAAACATCCCAGAATAGAAAGCAGATGGAGTCGGTTCTTTAGCGAGGCAACAGAGTGAGTTATGAATATAATATAAATGTGTGTAATTTTTGATTTGGACTGAAATGAACTCTCTCTTGGCATGCAGAGGAGCCGCAAACCACGGCTTAAATTTTTCATCCAACTTGAGTTTGATTGTGTGAAATTACATCAGCGCAGCACATTTAGCAGCTGTGCTTCACTGAGCAGAGTCTGGTTCTGTTTCTGAAGCTGATGTTGAAGAGAACAGGGTGAAAATGAAGGGGTGAAGGTGATGATGGTGATAATTGTTGCAGGAGTGATGGCTGAACCTGTTTCCCTCTTGTTCAGATTCCAGGTGAACAAGAAGCCGAAGGTGTGGAGAGACTCGTTCCTGGTGGAGAGAGGGTAAATACATCCACATCACCCCTGCTGGTTCAACACCGGAACTGCAACAATACTCACACCCACCATCACTGCTACCATTAGAAGCAGTTTGACTGAGCTGAATACATCTAAAATGTCCTTTATATTAAATAATATTAGTTAGTAGTAGTCAGATTTCAGAGGAAACCAGTCAAGTCAATGGTTGTTTCGTTTTTTTGTTTTCATGTGTGTGAAAAAGTAATAAAGACCAGACTGACATCATGTCACACAGGAAAAGTGACAAAATGAAGCGTATTCTAATGACACATTAATCATATTGAATGCAGTTTATTTACTCTCCCACAATGCAATGCACAGAGGTGGAGAAGGAGCAGGTTCAGAAAGATCTTAGAAAACAAAACTAAAATCAATTTTTATAAAATATTTTTCTCTCAAGGTTATGTTTTTGGTTAGGTTATGCATATTTTGCAGTTCCAAAGTTACCTTTTGATGATCATCTGAGGCCAATGTGTTGTGTTATTTCCTGTTCATATAAAGCCGTTTAGTATGTAGATTTTGTATGAAGCACATGTTGTATGGATTTGGGAGCTGAAGCTGATGTCACCTACAAACATGCTGATGCAAAGCAGTTGTTGAAAATTACAATCACAAAGTACGTCTGAGGCTGATGTGAATGTCTTTAGCGTTGCAAATTAAAATGATGCCTTGATTAAAGTTAGGCGATCACCAACGTTAGCAGGAATTTATTCTATTATTTTATTTTTATTTTATGGCGCCCAAGAACATTGGAACATTACACAAAATTAGCATCCAACCGTTGATGAGATGTTTCTGCAGGTTTGTTACTAACCTCGTGTTTCTTGAATGAACAAATGAACTTAAATACAGTTTTATTATTACTGATGAACAAAAAGTTCCAAACATAATACACAATAATAATAATAATAATAATAAAGGAGAATTATCAACACCAGGGTCAGTTTTTCAAGTCTGTGATTCCGAAAAACTGCCAAAAAACTATTTAAAAAATGTCAACAGAAGCAGAAATTTCCAACCATGTCTTCTGTTAACAGGAAGCTGCTGCACCAGCGAGTCGAGGGAAAGGAGGTGTCACAGGAGGAGAACTTCCTGCCCAAACACCAGCGAGTAAAAGACCTCTGTCAGAGAGCCGAGTACCAGACGCCCTGCCAGCAGACTGGACAGGTACTGACACACATGCAGTCATTTTTTCTCTTCTTTTCTGCTGCTGAACACACAACTTAGGTCCATCACTTTACTCTGAATGATGTTAACTTTAGTCTTGATCCTGATCATATTCCATTACTCCTGGTGTTACTTTACTTCTGATTTATACAATTCATTCTTATTTGACATTTGGAATCTTTACAAAATGAATTTCAGATGTTAGAAACAAGTAAATATAGCTGAGCTTTTCCCGCCCAGACTTGTTGTTTTTGCAGAGGAATCCTCCATAAAGAACTTTTCTCAGAATAAATGCAGGAATGCTGCTGTAAAAAACAAACAGAGGCTTCAAAGACGCAGTGGAAGTGAGAGACTTCTGTCCGAGAGATGAAAACCAGATGCCATCTCTGCAAACCAGACAGATACAATAACAGCAGTAATTACTAGAAGGAACAGAACACAATGGACCGAAGGCTGCAGAATCAAAGAGAGCAGATGTGACGAGAATCGAGATGAAGCAGCACAACAGAAACTTTTCTCTGAGACATTTAGAGGCTGTGTCGCTGAGTGTGTGTGTGTGTGTGTGTTTTTGTGCTTGTTTGAGGTTAATCACGCTTGTCAAAAAATCCCCCTTGTCACTTGATTAGTCTCTTAGCAACAGCGTCTGCCAGCTGCTGGATCCTCTGATAAACAGCCTGTAGACAACAGAGTGTGTGTGTGTGTAATTAACAATTCAGCCATTTGTCACTCTTTAATAACGTGAGCAAGAGCAGAAATGAATTCAGCTCTGGATAACGAACGACAGCAGAGTGACGAACGCTGAGAGAAACTGAGGATGTGCTGACTGTGGTCATCAGGACTGCTGTAGTTTCTAACAGCAGTGAAGGGCCGATGGCTCGATGCTCCATCCTACAGATTCTAACATTGTGGTCAATTTAACATCAGTGACTGGAACGACTGATAATCAAATATTTAGACTTCTGTAGATGATGATAGGTAGTTTGGTTTTAGGTTGAGAGTCAAACTTGTTCTGCAGAATTCTCTCTCAGTGCATTTGTGTGTGTGTGTGTGTGTGTGTGTGTGTGTGTGTGTGTGTGTGCAGAAGTGGCAGTGTGTGGAGGACGCCACAGGGAAGCTGCGGCTCTTCAAATGCAAGAATGAAGGGGGAGGAGCCAAAAGCCTCCAGAGGGGCGTGGCCAGCCGACAGCGTCCTCTCAGCATTAAGTCTCAGCTGTACCATCAGAACTCCGATGACTGTGACTGCGACCTCCGCGACCTCCGACCTCTGAACCTGCGGCCCTCCATGATGAGGCCGTTCAACAAGAAACCGTTCTTCTCCAAGAAGAGTGAGTGTTCATGATTGATCCAGCAGGGGGCAGCAGTGACACACTGTCTGTCTGGGTTGAACCTCTGACTTTTGTGTAGAATATTTTTTGTGTGTACAATAATCTGAAGTATATAGTAGAATGTATTGTACTGTTTTCCATATACAATGTTCAGTATACAGGAGAACAAACAGATTAACTGAAAAGAAATAAAAAAAAACATAAATAAGTAAAATAAAATAAATACTAAGACCTGCTACAATTCAAAAAGAAGACATAAAAAAAATGGGGGAAGGAATAGAATCATTAGAGATTCTGTAAGGGTTATTTGTGTTCTATAAACAAGTCAAGTTCAGTCTTCATTCTAACTTTTGTTTCTGTCTCTTATTGTAGTTGCTGTTTGTTTTGTGTCTTTAGAGCCGTGACTCTGTTGAGTCGTGGATTAGGAGTTTTGTTAGCGCAAGGATTCTGTTAAAAAATCACATTTTACTCGAGTCCTAAATGTGCAGCAACTAAAGGAACTTGACTTCAGGTGTTTTGGATTTTGACCTGCAGGACAGTTTACCTGGCTGTTTTTCTGCTGGAGTGGAATCAGTCAGTCAATCAGTTCCTGATGCAATGCTGACCTCTAGTGTTTGAGGTCGGAACTGCATCATCCTAAGGTTCTGTCTCAGTGAGGAAGTTAATTGAACAGCAGCACTGAGAGATGCTGAACTTTAGACATTTTAGGATCAATATTATGCCATTTTAAAACAAGCCTGACATTCTGTGTGTGTGTGTGTGTGTGTGTGTGTGTGTGTGTCTCAGAGTTCAAAGCCCTGAAAAGTTACTCCAGGAACCGTTACAGCCGCTCGGTATCCATGAGCAACAGCTACTTCAGAAACAGCAGTACAGTGGGCGGGGCCACTTGGGATCAGCCAATAGGAGACGAGCCTGAGGATGAATTCAGTGGGATGGGAGGAGTCCCCAATGGCGTGGCCTTGTCCAACTCTCTTAAAGTGACACACAGGTGAAAATTTAGAGGTTTTATTGAATATTCATAGTTTGCTGTTGAAATGTATTTTCTGCAGCTTTATTGAATATCTCTTATCTGTTTACAGTCTGTGGTAGAAATGAGCTGATGGATAAACAAACTGCTGATAAGAATCAGCAGCGCAGATGAGGCTCAGATTTCCGAATCTACTGTTTGTGTTTCTGTTTAAATCACTGTGAATTATTAAGAAAAATAATTCTTCTTTCATGAGCCAACACTTTCAGGAAAAGCTGTGAATTCTGCTCCATCATTAGAAAATAAATGTCAGCTTCTGTTGGGTTTTTCTCAGCTCTGGTGTTTTTGTGCTGTGAAAGGATGATGCTGCATTTTAAGTATTTTTCTCCACCATGAAAACTGTTAAACCTTGTCGTTGTTCTCGTTTTGCTGCAGATGTTCTATTCTGTCCAACGCCACAGTGAAGTGTGACACAGGAGTCTATGAGTCTCTGCAGGCCTGGAAGGACCACAAGCTGCACATTGACCACGAGGTAACGCACCAACTAACTAACTAACTAACTAACCAAATTTGTTTTACTTGTGACTGAACTTTTTCTCCTTCTGCCAGATTGAGACTCTGCAGACAAAGATTAAAAACCTGAGAGAGGTCAGAGGTCACCTGAAGAAGGCTCGTCCGCTGGAGTGTGACTGTAATAAATATCTGTAAGTGAGACAGGAACACACACACACACCAGAGGACAGAGGAGGAAGACAGTATTTACAGGCTTTACT
>JBBMOC010000011.1:1811183-1928683 GCA_037975185.1 Centropyge bicolor | reverse complement strand
CAAACTTCACCGTCCAATCACCCTCTTCCTGCACACAGGTTCACTTCCTTTTCAGTTCAGTCGTTTCCTCCTCTCAGCTCATTCTGTTTGCTTTTGAGTTGTTATTTAACGTCCATTTTGTCCTTCACCTGAATCCGACTTCTGGACAGAAATGTCCACAGTTCTAAATGAAATGTAAAATATAACTGTAGAAAAACACAGCTGGACTCACACAAGAAGGAAAAACATTGCACACATCTGGTCTCCTGGTGAGTTCTGAATATTTATTTGATCAAAATTTGCTCAGATGTGATTTGATCTCTTTGCTGATTATGAGCAAGACATTTTTTATAAACTTGAATATACATCATACCATCATATACATCAGATGCGTGTCAGTGTTACAGTCTCCTCTCAGACACTCTTACACAGTCCACATGTAGCAGCATCGCCATGTGAGCTACACCGCCTGGCCAGTCTTTAGACCAATGAGGTAACAGCTACCTGGCTATCATGACCTCCAGTCTAAAAATTTTCTTTGAGGGCAGCCATTTAAATATTTAGTGTTTCGGGAAGAATGTAGTGTTTTAGTATTTTAAGGACACAAAAAGTGACAAAATTTACAAATGAGTGATTTTAGGGAACCATTTCTCAAACATTTTCTCTGCTGTGTTTTAGGTAAGTCAGGGTTTCTACAGGAACTCTTGTGTGTGAACATTTCTCACTGTTGGTCTGTTTCCTCTTCCTCGAAAAAAAGAAGCCTTCATTCTTTTGTAAACCACATTTTCTCATCTCGAACGTCATTTGAGCTGGACACGACCTGACAACTACTTTTATTCTGACAGTGTAAAGGTGTTTCAGGGTGACTTCCTCCCTCCTGTGTGAGTGCAGCCGACCCGTCTGCTGTCCATAGATTTTTTTTAACCCCACATGTATTTGCTCTGCGGTGCTATTTGCTGTCTAACAACTATCTAGGAAAAAACCTCCTGGTTGTGTTTGAATGTATTTGTAAATGTTTAGGTGTGTTTTCTAAAGACGAGCACTCGAATCAGACGTAGACCGGTTGAGGCTTCACACACGCACACACGCACACACACTGAAGGACAAACTGCGGAGCACTTTGATTGGAGGACGGAGGGACGAATGGACACAAACCTGCTGCGTGCAGCCAGTTAATACTGATCTAACACACCTGTACAGTCACCCACTGACCTGTGGAAACAGTGATTGGTTTTAGTTTGTGAATAAAGTGTCGAATGCCAAAATCCACCATTGTTCTCCTCAAAGTGTGTTTGTGTTTAAATCTGAGGGCTACAAGGATAGAGGACAGTAAGTACTTTTAATTATTCAGTATATTGGTCTTTGAATGTTTTAATGTTAAATATATTTAGCTTCCTATCATAAAAAAAGCAGAAAATATTTTAAAACATTGCTTGAAAAAGTTTTAACATTTTTGCTTAAAAAAAATTTCACCATCAAAGTTGCTAATTGATTTTCTCCATTTCTCCATCTTTTCTCCATTAAGTGAGTAATGGTTTTGTTCTTGTGTAAGATGTTGATGTTTGTCCATCCAGCATTTTCATATTCATGGCCATTTAACAATTGTGGTGACCCCTGACCTTTCCTCTGGTGCCACCATCAGGAAAATAGTTTAACTGTTGAGTCGTGTTTGAGTTGTGTTCGTTTAGTGATTCAGTAGATCTGGTGTTGTGCTGATTGGTGGCTGTTCAGCCTGTTGGACAACAATCCACCAATCAGATCTTAGAACTTAAAATTTAGGATATTATTGTTCTTTTTAATGGCTGGCTTTCCAAGCTTTATGTATGAAAAGTATTGACTCGCAAACAACCACTAACCAGTGCAGAAGAGCAGCTGTCAGGTTTTATAGATTAAATTAAATTGACATATTTGTTGGAATACAGTCTGATACTGAGATGTGAGATACAGCTTGTATTTCATTTATAGTGTTGTTGGAAATCTTCATGATTTGTGCGTCTCAAGTGTTTCATGGTGTCAGAGATGAAGTTAAAGAAGTCGACAAACTGAGTCAGGTATTTATTTTTTATTTTTTACTACGCTGAAGATTTCAGTCAAAAACACTGACTACAGTAAAAACCCACACATCAACAGTCAGATATACCATCTGAATACAGGCACTTGGGTTATTATGACTGACTTTCTAACTGTGGGTAGGGGGCAGAAAACCTGTCAGAAATTCAACCCTGGTGTATCAGCAGCTTTTGAAGTAGTTGTAGCTTATATGTTGTTGAAGCCTCTGTCAACAACGTGACCATCCTGTAGTAGTCGTGTTTTTTTTTTTTTTAACATGTAGGGGTGGTGAGAGCCTGATGGACTCAACCACACAGTATGCGGTGATGCTATGAGGTGAAAGAAGCTAAATGCAGAGCTGCACAGTTTGTAACTGTTTCCTGTCTGTTCTGCGCCATGAGACTCTTTAACATCACACACAGTCATTTCATTCAGTAGTAATATCAAAAACATCACGATGCAGGATTAATATAATGTATGTAACATATATAAATAAATCCAGTGTCAGAGACAGAGTCAGTCATAAATTAAATATTGTCCTATGATCTGAATTTTATTTTGTTCTCAACTTTCTGAGCTCCAGACTCATGCACTATTCTCAACACCTTCAGACACAAACAAAACAAAAGAGGATTTTTTTTTTAACTTTAAATGACAAATTAACAAAGCAGGAATCAGGGCAAGTCAAATCTGTGTCACAGGAAGAACAGTCGAGACTTATTCATGTTCCATGTCTACATTCTACTTCCAGGAAATAACCACAGACTGTGTCCAACACGTCTTCTCCCATCTCAGCTTTTATGTTACCAAACAATGAAATGAAAACATGGCAAACTGACATCATGATACAGCTGAGCACTACAGACTTGTTCTCTCAACTCCACTGTGCTGACAGCAGCTGTGAGACAGGCTCGCTGCCTTCGACACTTCCTGTACAAACCAGTTCACAAAACTTTACAGCAGAGGAACATGCTGATGTACAGCAGATGCAGATTCATGTGTGGATTCATGATCCTCGACTATACAGCACAAACACATCACACAGAAACACAAATCATAGTAGAGAAAAGTCAAACAAGCTCCAGACTGTTTGAAGAGGCAGCAGAGCTTCACTCAACGATCTGCAGAAACCCACAGACAACAACATCAGATTAGACAACAAGACAACAACAATGATTTCATTACTAATGTTCTTGTAATACAAAACCACTTTCAGATTTTCAGCATGACTCACCATAGCGACCTTGGTGGTCTGTTCGCGGGTTCGAATCCGCAGCTTGTTGACAGTCGCCTCAGCGATGTCAGCTCGCTCCTCAGCGTCGTCCAGCTCATGCTGGACTTTTCTGAATCGCGTCACGTTACAGCTCACCTGCTCCTCCTTGTGGACAAACAGAGGAACATCGACCGTGATTCAACTTTAATGATAAGCAATAATTTTGATTTCTTGACAATGTCGTGAACACAACATCAAGATATGATTTGAGGTTTTAATCACTTGTTTCACTTTGCATACCAGGCAGGAGGACATCACAAACACAGAGCAGGAGATTGTTTATTTTGTATAGCCAACAACAGAGAGGTTACCTCCGACTTCCTTGGACTGACTGAATTGGCTGCTAACTGAAAATGACACCATGAAAGAACTGAGAGTGAACCAGATCAGCAAACTTGAGTCCAGACAGATAAACAATGAGCTGAAACTCAATATAAAGCTCCGTGAAGCTCCTCCATTCTCTGGAGGATCATCATGACCAGAAACCTCTTTCACATTGTTGGGTCACACATTGTTAGTGTAAAAAAAATATCAGTTAAAGACTTTAAATGTTGAACTCTGATGTGTGTTTGTGACCTGTGTTGTTTCTCTTCAATGAAATAGTAGAACAGTGATAAAGACTCACAGCGTTCTCAGCTTGTCTCTTGTAGCTCTTGACTTTGGTCTGAAGCTTATCGATCAGCTCCTGCATCCTCAGCAGAGTCTTCCTGTCCTCCTCCGACTGGGACAAAGAGAAACTGATGAAAACCAGAAAAGCACAGAACCAGCAGAACATCTGTATGATGGTGTGAGGTCATCAGACCTGGTACGCCAGCTCTTTGCATCTCCTCTCGTAGCGTCGGACTCCTTTCTGATACTCCTCGCTCTTCTTCTGCTCCACCATCAGCTCCGTCTGCAGCTCCCTCACCTGCACAAACAGCAGAGCTCCTGTCTCATCCTCTCACAGCTTCACTCCCTGCTGCTTCTTATCAAGCAACCTCTCTGTCGGTACTCACTCTCGTCTCCAGTTTGTGAAGCTGTTTCTTGCCTCCCTTCAGTGCCATCTGCTCTGTCTCATCCAGTTTGACCTGCAGCTCTGTCAGAGACACACAGCATCAACCTGCAGCAGCACATCATTCATCTACAGGGATTTCTTTCATTAAGCATCATCATGTGTTTCTGCTTGTTTTGTACCTTTCACTGTAGACACCATGTTATTCTTCATTCTCTCCAACATACTGCTGGTGTCCTGCTCCTTCTTCAGCTCCTCCGCCATCAGAGCCGCCTGGTGAAACACATGTATGCACGCGATTCAGGTAAGGTTCCCCTAAAAAAGTAACCCACTACAACAGCTCACTGGATCCAGACAATTTAAAAATGCTCCAACAACAAGGGGATTGATGAAAAGGAGGAGGGACGAAAAAGAAAGTTAAAAACACAATCAGACGCAGTAAAACAACAGCAGGGGTCAGAGGTCTGGACTGACATCAGTGATGGCCTTCTTGGCTTTCTCCTCAGCACTGCGACTCTCCTGCACCGCCTCGTCCACCTCTCCCGTCAGCAGAGACAGATCAGCCTCCAGCTTCTTCTTGTGGTTCACCAGACCTGTGTTCTGAAACACAGGATGGAAATCGGTCGGGTCATCAATCCATCAATCAGTTAATAAACAAACAGCCAGTCGGTATATTAATGATTCCATTAAGTAATCAGTGGATCAATCAATTAATCAATATCACTAAGACAGTGCATCGATCAGTTAATCAAGCAGTCAGTCAGTATTTTCATGTCAATCACTCTTTCAGTCAATTAATCATTCTGTGCATTGATTAATCAGTCTATCAGTCTCATAATCAATAAGTCATTTAATCCATTAATCAGTCAGTAATTCCATTCATTAGTGAGTCGATCGATCAGTGGATGAATCATGAGTCATGAGACAGTCAATCCATCATTCAATTGATTAGTACATCAGTCACTTACACGATCAGCAAATCAATCATTTATTCCATCAATTTTTAAAGCAGTCAATCAGTCATTGGGTCATTAGTCACTGAATTAATCAATCAGTCGGTTCAATCCAAAGATAAGTCAGTCAGTTTATGGCGAATCACTATTCAGTGAACTGAATCAATCAGTCAATCAATGTAAAACAAAAAGTCCAACTTGACTTTTAGTTTCATTGATTCCTAAACCAGCCTGTTAGTGAACTGTTGCTGAGTGTCTTTGTGTTCGTACCTGGGAGCTGAGCAGGTTCACTCTCTCCGCCACCTCCACCAGCTCGTGTTCGGCCATCTTGCGGACACGGTCAGTTTGTTCTAAGATCCCTCGCAGCTCCTCCTCCTCCGCTGTCATCAGTGAACAGCGTCGCTCCAACAGGACGATCTGTTCTTTAAGCTGATTGGTCAGATGGACTTTATCTTCCAGGTCCACCTGCTGCTCTTTCACCTATGAGAGGACACAACACAATGAGATCTGTTGAAATATTATCCTACAAATGGACAAAAATCCAATCTGATCTGAAAACCCTGATATTGAGGAGTTTTCTGTCTGAATATCTAGAGGACTTGGATCAGGTGAGTCTACCTGAGTCTGCAGGTTTCTGATGATCCTCTGGCTCTCGACCGCCTGTCTGTTAGCGTGTCCGAGCTGAATCTCCATCTCATTCAGGTCAGACTCCATCTTCTTCCTGAGACGAACTGCCTCACTGCGACTTCGAATCTCTGCCTCCAAACTGGCCTGCGTGGTCTCCAGGGAGCGCTGGTGGCTCCGCCTGGTGGACAGCACTGGGATTACTTCTGCATATTTTTTTTCACTATTTTTCTGTTCTGCATTTTTTTAAAGTGTTTACAGTTGGCACCTGTGATCAAGAATTTTTAAAGTTTTGCAACCTTGTAATATACATCTTTAGTTGCATCTCAATATTTTTTTTATGTTATATCATTGTATTAAATGAGTCTGCTATTATTTGGTACCTGAGGTTGTCAAGTTCTTCATCTTTCTCTGCAATCTTGCGTTCAATCTCAGTCCTTATCTGCTGCAGCTCCATCTGAAACCTCAAGGTCTTCGTCTCTTCATGCTCCAGAGTTCCCTGGGTAAAGAGTTGGTACATACAGTTGTTTAGTAAACAGTTGAGTTGGTGGCGAGTTGACAGGTTTCGACAGCAGATAAGTCAGTTACTTCTGCTTCCTCCAGAGCAGCTCTGATATCACTCTTCTCCACATCGAGCAGCTTCTTCGATCTCTCCAGCTCATGGATGGTCTTCCCTCCCTGGCTGATCTGATCTGTCAGGTCCAGTATCTCATCTGGAATCAAACATAGTCAATCTATTGGTCCACAACAGACTTATATAACCAGATTTTGGATGATTCGTATCAAGTCTGAAACCAGCATAACTTCATGTTTCTGTTCCAAGCAATGAGATGGTGTAGTTCTGAAAGATCGATAGTTTGATGTCACCTTATCTGGTTTCAATCCTGCAAACCTGAGAGTACACCAAGAGCCAGTGTCACAGTTGACAGGGACAGTTACCTTTTTAACGGTACAGCTTTTAGGCTAGTCTGTCACAGGTGACAGACTTCAGTTCAATTTTTCAATTCAATTTTATTTGTATAGCGCCAAATCACAACAAAAGTTATCTCAAGGCACTTTACATACATATAGAGGCAACATATAGAGACCCAACAGTTCCCATCATGAGCAAGCATTTGATGCGACAGTGGCGAGGAAAAACTTCCTTTTAACAGGCAGAAACCTCGGACAGAACCAGGCTCAGTGATGGGCAGCCATCTGCCGTGACTTCATGAACCACACTTACCCACTGAAAAAAATAAAGGCTAATTAGCTCATGTGTTTGCTCAGCTCACTAGCTATTTACACTGGGCACATGTACAATACAGTGACCAGACATCCTGATTTGTCCGAGATTATCCCAGTGCCAGACAGTGAGGGACAGATCGATCACCTTGCAGGTTCCTGTTTTCTCGTTTCACTGTCTCCAGATGGTCCAGAGCTTCCTCATAGCAGTTCTTCAGTTTGAAGAGCTCAGTGCTCAGACTGCGGGACTCTTTCTGGGATGACTCCAGCTCCTTCTGACTCTCGTCAAACTTCAGCTTCCAGTCACTCAACAACTGCATCAAACAGAAAAAGCACATATCAACACTGAGCTTATCTTTCCTTAACTTTCCTTCATTACTCATGACTTTGTTGATGGTTATGTCCGGTGTTGCTGAGTGACCTTGTCAAAGCTGCGTTGCCTCTTGTCAAGAGCCAGAGCAGCGGCATTGGATCGCTCCAGTTCAATCACCAGGTCTTCAATCTCTCTCTGCAGACCCTGCTTTGTTTTGTCCAGTGAGGAACATTTGGCCTGAGATGCCTCAACAGCTTCCTCAACAGTCTGCAGTTTGACCACTAGCTTCTTCCTACAAACAACAGAACCAGACAAAAAACAAAACTAGGCAGTTAAGACCAAACAGAACTCATTAACTCAGCTGCTCAACTGGATTAACTTGTAAGCACAAAAAACTGTTTCAGGTCACAGAAAAAAATCTAAGAAGTTTGACTCATTATGCAGCTGTACAGTTTTAGAGCTAAAAATGTAAAGTTTGTCCAGAGGGTGGAGCTAGAAGGAAAATCATGGGGCCATGAAAATCTAAAGGGTTCATCCTCTGGGGAGGATGAATGTGCTCAGGGAATGTCATTCCATCTGCCTATTGAATGCTGATGAATATTTACATCTACGTTCATGAGAATCCAGCCTTTGACGCTTTGCTAATCTCGACCCCCTTTAGTTACTGTTGCTCCACCTGTCACTAAGTTACCAGTGTAACAAAGGTAAACACTGAGAATGAAGAAATTAGCATAAATACTAAATGCTAATTACATCAAGAGCAGTATTTAATCCATGCACATTCGTGTAGTTTTGAATGTCTTACTTTGTGTCTTCCAGCTCCTCTATTCTCAACACAGCATCAGTCTCATACTTGGTTCTCCACTGAACCACCTGGCTGTTGGCTTTAGACAGCGCCCTCTGCAGTTCAGCCTTGGCCTCCTGCTCCTCCTCCAGCTGCTCTCTGAGCAGACTGCAGTCGTGTCGAGACGCCTGCACGGCATGAGCCAGAGCTACACGAGCCTGAAACACACACACATATGCTTTTAACCACAAAGAGTTCAGCATTGAAATGATGGATCAGAGTCATTAAGGTTCAGTGTTACTTTGCTCTCTTCCTCCAGCTGCCTTTTCAGGTCTTCAACGTTTTGATTAACTCCTGCCTTGGAGCGCTGGAGCTGACCAATCATAGCGTCTCGCTCCTCCACACGACGGCTGTACTCAGCTGGAAGAACAAAACACAAAAGTCATAAGCAGGTAGGATGAGCCTCCTTCATGAGGTCTTCATTCAGAAAGAGTCGATATAAAAGCCATGTGAACGTCCACGAAACCCAAGTGGAATCTGTGCATTGTTGTTATCATTATATGTCTGTTTGTGCGTTTGCATGTGCGTGTTGTACCAGTCTCAGTGAGCGCTCGAGCCTTCTGGGCAGAAACTTCGGTCAGTTGTCTCTGCAGCTCTTCTGCTCGGCCTCTGCTTTCATTCAGCTGGTCCTCGTAAACCCTACACATCTTCTCCACAGCCGCCTGCACACAAAACAGACGCATTAACGATGACTAAATCTGATCCAGTGTCTCAGTTGTTTGAGCAGGTTTGTCTCAGCTTGGACATTTTTAACAGAAAGTTACATTTCAAACTGGAGGAGTTTGAAGCTTGACCAAGCGGCAACCTCCAGCGCTGAAAAATGAAGCTGCAGTTCCTCGAATAACCACTAGAGCAGGCTGCAGAAGGGAGTCAATTACATTTGACCCCAATGTTGATTTTACGACAGAAAAAAAACATATTTACAGCCTGGTTCAAAACATGGCTCTAGTCTCATAAGCTGTTTTTCTACTCCATGACAACTCTGGGGGGGGACAAATTTTTTTATAAGGCGCTTGTTTAAAATATACAAAATACATCATTATGCACAATTCATAGCTGTCAATCTAAGTGGCGCCACTTTGATTGACAACTAGCCACTGACGGTCTAAAGGGCGTCACCCCGGCTAATTCTAGTCACTGAGTTTGGGAAAGAGATCGTCGTGGGGTTAGCCGGCTAGCAACGATATTTAGCATTTAACCTAGCTGGTTAGCTGTAGCTAGTTTGATTATTTCGAATAAAGTGGCTTTTTTGAGCCAATAGTGTTCATTCAGCCGGCCCATAGGACCCGCCTCAGCTCCGCCCTCCACCTCTTTGTCCATATTTGGAGTAACCGGAGGTAGGCTACCAAGCACTACGATTTGCTTCATTTTTGCTCTTCAGAAACCTATGGGTGACGTCACGGACACTACGTCCATATTTTATACAGTCAATGAGCTTGACCCATCCAACAAGGTCAAAATGACAACTTGTCTAATATTGGTAAAATTGGTGCAGTGCTCCTTTAAGTTTTCTTTTTACCTTGGCCCTGGACAGCTGCTCCACGTTAGCAGCTAGGTCATCTGCCTCGAGCCTGAACTCAGCCTTCTCCTTGTCCAGTTTCTGCTTGGCTCTCTGCAGGGCGTCGATCTGTTCGCTCAGCTCTGCCACTGTGTCTGAGTGCTTCTTCCTCAGAGTGGCGGCCGTTGCCTCGTGGTGAAGCCCCGCCTCCTCCAGCTCCCGCCGCATCTTCTGGAAGTCTGCCTCCCTCTTCCTGTTTGACATGGAGTTAGGGAGAATTTGGAATCTACAGATCTGCTTAGGTAAACACTCGTTTAGGGATTTGTTCTTCTATACAAGACAATGTGACATTGAATTATTTCAGTGGAATCATCATAGTTTTTGGATTCACTCAAGAAAATCATTGCATCAAGTGCAACCTGGTTAACTTTGACATATGATTTACACAGCTGATAAATGAAAAAGAACAGATGAAAAGTCAGAGTTATCAAAAGGGAGGGAACCACATTTCAGGACAATCCATATGATAGCTGTTGAGATATTACACTATGAACCACAATTGTCAACCAGCTGGTGGCGCTACAGGAAAACTATGAGTTTGTGGAGCTTTAAGCAGATGATGACCTGTTGAGAGCGATCTGAGCAGCAGAGGCTCCTCCTGCCTCCTCCAGTTTCTCTCCCAGATCCTCCAACTCTCTGGCGATGTCGTTCCTCTGGCGTTCAGCTTTGGAGCGCCACGCCCGCTCTGCCTCCAGTGCCTCCTCCAGCTCCTCGATACGAGTCTGAGGGAGCGAAACACACTGTTTTAGCAGCAGCAGTGATGAAGGTGAAGATCAGAAAGCCAAACGAGTTCTGTTCTGGATCAGTCTGACAAACCTGATGCTCTTTCATCTTCTTCTGAAGCTGAGCAACCAAACTCTGTTCATCCTCCAATTTAGATTGAAGCTGAGTCAGCTCAAAGTCTTTTCTTCAGGTAGATATGGAGAGAGACCCAGTGAGAAAAGAAGAGGGTCAAAACAGCGTCAGAAAGGAAATGAAGTATTTATTATGACCACTGGTTGATAAAAGTTCAAAAGTAGCAGGTGTGTTTTCTTACTTTTTCAGCCTCTCCTCCAGCTCCTCCTTCTGGTTTTCCAGGTCCCGCACTGAGTCCATGGATAGCTTCAGATCCCCCTCCAGTTTCCGTTTGGTTCGTTCCAGATCCATCCGCACCTTCTTCTCCTGCTCCAGGGAACTTTCCACCTGCAGGGAAGAGGGACGGGGGGCTGTCAGAAACCAGACACAGAACTCACAGAACACAATAGTACCACCGCAGCAGTGGTGTAACAAAACCTTAGGTGTTTTTTGTGGTTCTACTAGAGTTTCTAGTGGTTCTTTTAAGAGGCCCAAGTGATCATAAAGCGATTGCAAGGATCCTTTAGGTGGACCTTATGGTCACTGAGGAGGTTCTAGGTGTACCAATCCACTTTTTTTCAGTTATGATCCAGTTACGGTACCTGAATTTGGATATCTGAAATTATAAATATTGAAACTGATACCAGAGATCTTTTTCTTCTTCTTATTATTATTATTATTATCGTTGTTGTTAGTGTTGCCCACCACACTGCTGACACGTGATGTAGTACACATGTAGACATAAACATAGATCTGAATTACATAGATCGGCCCCCTACTTTTAGGTGGTTGCAGTGGTCCTTTAGGAGGTCCTAGTTGTCATTCAAGAGGTCTTAGAGGTTCTTTAGATGGTTCTTGTGGTTGGTCAGGAGGCTGTGTGGGTCTTAGTACTTGGTTTTGTAGGAGGTTATAGGTGCCTTAGGCGTAGATGTATAGGTGGTTCTACTGATTATTAAAAAGCCTTTAAAGGTCCTGGGTCTAACTGTGATTTATGTGGTTCTAATGGTTACTGATGAGGTTCAGGGGTCCTTAAAGTGGTTCATGTGTCACTTAGTGGGCTTTAAAGTTTCTATAAATGGTTCTTATGGTTGGTTGTTTCTGCACGTGTAAGCAGAACTTCGAAGTAGAAGAAGTAGTGTCCTAATATTTATGCATTTTGACACACACAGTGAGATCTGGGCTTACATTGTCCACCTGCTGCTCCAGCCGAGCCTTTGCTTTGGCCAACATGTTGACCTTGTCCTCCTGAGCCTGAAGGTCATGGAGGACCTGCTGGTGAGCTTCCTGCAAGGCAGCTTTCTCTCTGCTCAGGGAGGCTATGGATTCATCCAGAACACACATCTCCTGGGACAAGTTCTTCACCTGGACGGAGAGAAACATATCATTTAGACTCCACCACCAGGCATATAATTTAACCCTGCGGTGATACATGGTTGTTCATTAACACACCTTGTTTTCCACACCATGTCTGTCTTTCTCCACCTTAGCCAGTGTCATCTCCAGGTCGTCCACGTCTCTCTTCAGTGACACCACCTCGTCCTCCAGCTGACGTTTCTTGGACATCAGCGTGGCGCTTACCTCCTCCTCATCCTCCAGACGTTCCTGCATCTCCTTCAGCTTTGACTCCTGAGAGATTTTGGACTGAATCAGCTGGTTGCAGCGGTCCTCTGCATCAGTCAGGTTGTCCTGCTCCTAGATTATTGAAATGGTAAACACATAACAAGTTTTAAAGTAAGCATAGAAAAGAATGACTTTAGAAGAGATTTGTGGATTAAAAAAGTTCAAAATGTTGGTCACAATGAGGCTTTTCTGTTCTCAATAAATGAAAATAGGTTGTAAGAGCCATATTCACTATTGTTTGAGAGTTGTTTTCCTCCGAGCCACCAGAGGTCAATGTAGTGTCATGTGGTGCAGGCTGAAGGTGGATACAGGTGTTTTAAGTTGGAGCTAATTATATACCTGAGGCTGAAATAGAAGGAGCCTAACAGTTTTTTTGACTGTGCTCAGTTTTCGTTTTGTATTAGTTAAAATAAAGGGCATTTTGAGTTAAACCATAGCAACTTCTTTCATTGATTTATTTTCTTTACTTTAACCTACACATGCAAACAATTTCAAGCCTACTATCAGCCGGTAGCGGCTAGTATAGGACTAGTCATTACATAGGTACATTAGGTGACATAAATGGTTCCAACCATAAATGGTTTAGCTATATTCTAAACCTCGAAATAAGTTTGTCTTTTGAGAATAGAAATTCAGTAAGTACATAAGTGTAATACCAGAAAGATTTTGTTTTGGGCCTCGACCTAAAGAAAAGAAATCTGAGGATAATCTATCAGTAAAGACTCCAGGTGGATTTCTTTTTTTTCTAAGGAGGCCAGATCACCTCCAGATGCTTTCAGCACATCTGATAGCACTCTGATTATGTTCTAACTGTATTTACAACTGGATTAACATTAGTTTATCCAGATCCAGATAAGAGATGCAGACACAATTTGCATGTCAATATCAGGTGTAAATGGGTTCAAGAGGACTTTCAGTGTGACTTACAGCTTGGAGCTGCAGAGCCAGGTCATTTTTCTCTTGAACCAAAACCACCTGCCGCTCCTCAGCCTCCTGGCGCTTCACCTCCGACCTGACGGAGGAAAACAAACAAGTCTTATAATATAAATTCCTATCTGAAGCTCATTTTACTTTCTAAAGCCAGATCTAAATGTGTAAATGATCGTGTAAAGAGGATACAAACAGCCAGTCAGATGTGAAGAGACAGACAGGTGAACACACCTGTCATAGGCGTCTTTCAACTTGCTGAAATCATCATTGAGAGCAGCCAGTTCTTTCTCCATCTGGGCGCTCCTGAGCAGAGGACGGAGCTTATAGAACAGCATCATCCACGGCCAAGTCCTCACCGAGAAGAACGCTCTGAGGTTGAACTGGATGACCATGACAGCATCCCTGAGAGGGAGAATCAAAGACCACACAGATCATTAAAATCCACCTGATAGTCAATTCAACTAAGCATGTCCAACTAATCCACCTGCGCATGAACACACTGTTGCTCATCTACACATTTTTTGCTGTTATCTTGGATGTTGTTATTCTTGTCATATTTAACCTCATGGTTGTCATATTAACCTTTGCAGCATCATCTTTTGTCGTTCCATCCTCATCAGCTTCCCTCTGGACATGGCCTGGACGATGGTGAGGATCTGAGACAGACGGGAGTCTCTCATGTCCTCCAACTGACCCAACAGACCTGCCTTAAAAAACACCTGAGAGGACAGAACAGAGAAAATCAAACTATCCCATTTGCTGCTGTAAAGTATGAATTCCCCCACTGTGGGATGAATAAAAGTTTATTTTATCTTATCTCTAACTCTACTTTAATCTTCAACCTGCTGTTCCAAACAGTAGTTGTTAGTCAAAGCCTAGAAGTCTGAACAACAACGCCCTCTATCTTTACTCCCTGGTAGTGCTATTCACTTATTTGTGCTCTACCTTAGTATGTCCAAACTTGTACTGGGTGTGGTCTATGTCCAGAGAGCCCAGCAGTTTCTCCACAGCTTTCCTGCTGTCAACAAACGAGTCCTCTGGAATTGCAGCAGGATTCAAGATGCGATAACTGACAAACAAAAGCACACATAGATTGTTGAGAGAGCACCAGGTTAGAAAAACCCAGTGCATCAGGAAAAGAAGTGAGCTTGTGTTTCTGCCCGTGGTTCAGTTTGGGACTGACCGTTGTTTGAACTCCGCGTACAGGATACGGTTTGGAAAGCCCTTCCTGCAAATCCTGATCCCCTCCAAGACTCCGTTACACCTCAGCTGGTGGAGGACCAGGAAGGGATCCATCACACCTGGAAAACACAGAGAGACACTTGAGACCTCTTCATTTTACATTCAATCAGTCTCCTTCAACTTAAAGTAACAAATCAATGTTAAGATATTCTTACTTTAGAAATTGATTAAAAAAAATGTGTCCAATGAGTGACTTGGATGCTGATGTGCCAAAAACATAGCCTACAACAATTCTGATAACTGACTAATCTTTTTTCGTTTCATTTTGAACTGTTAATCTTTGGGTTTTGGACTGATTGGACAAAACAGGAGATTTTGAAGACAGCCAACCTTTTCTATTTTTTGATGATTCATAGAGCAGTTATCAAAGAAAAACATGATGGACAGATGGATCAGTAATGAAACCACTGAAGGCTGTAGACTTGTCTGGTTACCTGGATTCTTGGACTCATTGGGGATGATGCAGCGGACAAAATGAGGCTGAGTGCTGCGGAGGTTTGCCATCAGCTTGTTTAGATTCTCCTGTATTTAAACACAAGAGTAAAAGAGTTGGAGATCATTCAATTCACCTATCTGTTTCCTTTGCCTGTTTTCAGCCTTCTTCTTGATCACTTTATTCAGAGTGACAGACATGAGCAATCCAGCTCACCTTGTGTAACTGTGATACTGTCCAGAAGGAAGCTGCTTTCCTCTTCCTGTGTTTGGTTTCAGCTTTTGGATCACTGGCTGAAAACAGCACAAACATTATTTATACATGAACTGTAAAAAACTCTAAAGTGTGCAGGTCTTAGGAGTCTGTTTGTTTGTCATGGTGGTTGCTTGTCTAGTTACCCATCTCAGAGCTGATGTAGTTCTCAAACAGTCCGGCCATCAGTTTGTTGGAGGATTTCTGGAACAGAACCACCACCGTCTCATTCAGAGGATCTCTGTTCTTATCCAGCCAGCCGGTGATATTGTACGGCACCTGTAGTGAGACAGACAAGAACAACTGTGATTATGAAATTATTTACACTCTTCAGGTCAAAGTGTTTATTGTCATGTGGACAATAAAAAGAAACAAGTTTCCCTGTACAATGAAATTCTTCCTTTGCCTTCCACTATGAATACTGTCCATCCATTATCTATACTGCTTAATCCTCTGCAGGGTCGCAGGGGGGCTGGAGCCTATCCCAGCCACTATGAACATCATTTTGAAAAATAAAATAAATAAAAATAGAAATTGCCAAAAAAAAAAGAGAGAACAAAATCAGAATTAAATTATTCCCTTATTCCCTCAGCCATGTGATACTTCTGTTACTCCCTCTGAAATCATATATTGCATCCTTAGTTTTTGGACAGTTAAAATGATGTGATTGAAATAAGTCAACTGGATGAATCAAGCAACACAAACATTGATATTTACTTAATTTCCTTATTTATTTCACAACTGTTAGTTCTGATTGGGAACTAGCAATCAAATCATCTTTCATAAATACTGGTCAGTTCCAACTGGTGACTGATTGACCACAAAAACTCATGCATGCACAACGACAGTGAAGGACAAATACGAGCTGATACCCACCACTCCAGCATAATGAACCACCTCAAAGTGCGTCTCATATTTACGCTTCTTGTCCGGCCGTGGGCGCTGGAAATTTGGTGACTTCCCCAGATGGTGATCATAAAGTTTGGTTTTGAAGCTCTGGTCCGTGGCCTTGGGGAACATACACTCCTCCTCCATGATGGACAGAATACCCATCGGCTGGAAATACAAAAATCCATCAGTTTGTTGTATTTTCATACTTCATGGAAATCATTGTATATTTGCATGCAGAATCCTTCACTGGCATATTTTTAATCAGCTTACACATCTTCCATCTAATGTGCCATTGATTAACATTTTTAATGCTCTCTGCCTTCATGATCTTAAAGATACTTGAGCTTTACAAACACAGCAACAGCTAACGTCCCCCTGACAGCCTCCACCACAATGTGACCAACAGGACATGAATAATACAAGCACAAACATACCCTCTCTATGAGGTCAATACAGGACTGTAAGTCCAACCCGAAGTCGATGAAGGTCCACTCTATCCCCTCGGTCTTGTACTCCTCCTGCTCCAGGATGAACATGTGATGGTTGAAATACTGCTGCAGCTTCTCGTTGGTGAAGTTGATGCACAGCTGCTCGAAGTTGTTGAACTGCAGAAAGACAGAAACAACATGTTGGTAGTTCTACATCACAGGCAGGCAGAGCCAAGATTTTAGAAATAATTGAATCTTAATTTTAATTTTAATTTTTGAAAAGCCCCTTACCCAAATCATTAGTTAAACTGAATATAAGCACCTTAAGAGCCTTCTTCCCTCCAATAAGACAGTTCTGGTGATGACAACTTTTCAACTGATGTGTCTATTAATTTCTGGATTTCCAATTTTTCTAAGCCTAAGAACAGTGAAATTGCAAAGCACTAAGTTTAAAACGTATCATAATGTAAACTATATCTTAACCTCCCACATATGCAGAAAAAGCCCATATAAAAGTCCATTGCCTGATTATTTACTTATTTTGACCCTCGAACTCTGATTTTTCTTTATAGGAAAAGTAAAATTTATATATTTTCAGAGTGGAAACTTTTAGATCTTGAATTGACATCTCTGTCGTCATCTCTCCACTTTACCTCAAAGATCTCGAAGCCGGCGATGTCAAGGACGCCAATGAAGTACTGGCGAGGCAGAGCGGTGTACAAGGACGAGTTGATACGACTCACCAGCCACTTAAACATACGGTCATAGGTGGCTTTGGCCAGGGCTGCGACTGAATAGTTGACCTACACACATCAAATGTCCAGTCAGGTTCATTGGCAGCAAATATACGTACATTTGTTTTCATGTTCAATGTACAACTATCTACTGCTGTTAGCATGATGTAGTACAGACATTAGAGCTACTATAAATCGTGATTGATTGATTGACTGACTGATTGTTTGATTGATCGGTTACCTGTTCTACAGTCTGTCCTTTAAAGATGTACTCGTTCCCCACTTTGACCCGAGGGTTCAGGAGGCCTTTCAGCAGGTCGGCAGAGTTGATGCCCATCAGATAGGCGGCCTTATCCACACCTCAACACACACAACACACACATCTCATCTTATGCCCATTAATATCTGACTAGAGTTCCTGTATTCCTTGATTTTGAAAATGAGGAGATAGTGAACCATCTGACCTGAAATGTGTACACCCTGTGGCTGGGTCTTGAACCACATTATATATGGTTCATGCTTAAACACCATGCTTCTCTAACTGTATTAATGGTTTATTCTATTTGTATATATTGATTTCATTTCATGTATTTTATTTTACTTTATATATTTTTAATGTAATTACATTCTTTCTTAATTTGATTTCGATTTTTTATCATTTATTGGATTTGAATGTCACTCCAATGCTAACAAGCTTTATCTATGTCTCCATGGCACAAACCAGCAGTTTGTCTTTGTGAAAATGATGAGGTGTGTGAGCAGATCACACGGTGAGCCAGTTCTTACTCTCTGTGCCGTCGGCCTCGGCCTGCTCCTCTCTCTGCTTCTTCTTGAACTTCATGTTACCGAAGTGCATAATGGCTCCGACGATCTTATAGCAGCCGTACTTCTCCTCTGTAGTGAAGCCCAGCGTGTCCATGGCGTGCTGCACACACACACGCAGAGATTACAGTTGAAGCTTCATCAGAGGACAGTGTGTGTTTCTGGGTGAGAGTGTGTTTCTTACATCAGTGAGGTTCAGCTCTTCTCCGTCGTTGATGCTCTCCACTTTGGTCTCACCCTGAGAGCAGAAGTGATAGTCGTAGGGGTTGGTGGTCACCAACAGCATGTCTGCAACACAGGACAACGCCGTTAATTACATCATTCAATTACGTTTCTTCATTATCATAATTCACCCTGAGAGACAGGTTACTCAGATGCAGCCAAAGAATTCTGTTCAAAAATGTACATCCAGTCTTATTATAGTTATTCTTTTCTACCATGAAATGAGCAGAATTTAATTCATATTTTGGCCATTAGGAGGCAGAAGATCTAGTTCTGCTTGTGATTGGACAGGTTATAGTGGTGGGTGGGGTTAACTTGTAGTTCTGGCCTGTGATTGGACAGGTTATAGTGGTGGGTGGGGTTACCTTGTAGTTCTGGCTTGTGATTGGACAGGATCTGGTAGTAGATGTGGTAGCTTCTCTCTCCTGGCTGCTGAAACACAACTCTGGACTTTTCTAGAAGATCTGATAAAATACATACATACATACTGTAGTGAGCTGTACTGCAGTACCATACTATTTAATTACTTTATTCTTTTTGAAATACAAAATTTAAAAAACACCATCATTAGACTGCAACAAACCAGAGAGATTAAATCTGTTGAATGTGACTCACAGATGTCGATGTCGGCAGATGCCAGCTTCCCTGTCGGCCCAAAGTGGATTCTGATGAACTTTCCCTGAGACACACAAACAGATCCATGTTCCTTGTAACACATAACTACACATAAGACAGCTCTTCCTCTGTCATCATGACTTTATTCCACTCACAAAGCGAGAGGAGTTGTCGTTGCGGATGGTCTTTGCGTTGCCGAAGGCCTCCATGGCCGGATTAGCTTCAATGATCTGGTCCTCTAAAGACCCCTGAGACAGAAAGAGGACAGAGGCTCAGATGACTGATGGATGCTCACAGAAACACAATAAAATCCCAAAGACACTCGTTTGTAATGTTTAGAAGACTCACTCCTTTTTTCACATTTTCCCCCAGAGCAGCGATGATGGCAAAGTACTGTATCACTCGCTTGGTGTTGACAGTTTTCCCGGCGCCTGACTCACCACTGACAGGACGACAAGACAGACAGAGAGGGATTTTTTTCCCAGGTAGAAAAATGACAAAAAGTACAACTTTTAAGAACCCACAAAGTACATGACAATTGCCCACTGAAAACATTCAAATGCTCAACTCAAATTTTGAGTTAGTGTGCTGAGAGTCAGATGCTGATGAGATTCTCTCTTGAAGGTGTTTTAGGGTGTATAGGTTGCATGTTATATAGCCAGTGGTGGAAAGTATATAACCATCAACATATACCTTAAGTCAACATGCTCACATGTCAGTGAACTGTTTCCTGTCAGTGTTTTTCTCTCAACACTGATGTTTCTGGATTCATCTTCCTGCTGCATTAATGTGTCATTCTCCTGCTGTAGATGTTGAAGGTTGAAGCTCATTTGAACAACTTTATATCCTGTTGGCCACTTTCATCTACAGCAATGAGCATCAGTCTCTATGAGATCATCATATGTTTGTAGCCTGGTCGTCATGTTAGAACCACATATCTCTACAAAGCTTCATCAGAAAAACAGCCTGTTTCAGCTTTATGTCGTACTGTATGTAGCTTATGCTATATGTAGCATACGTATGTAGTTAATTTTGTCATTTTTTGCTAAACACATTAATATTTCCATCTATGTTTATTTATATATATTTATGCATTCTATATTTATTTATTGATATTGTGACATTACATTATATTACAGCCTAAGATGTTGAAGCGACAGTGACTCTGACTTACGTGATCAGCATTGACTGGTTCTCACGATCTGTGGAGGAGAAAGAAACCTTGTAAAGGAACAGCAGAGGAGCAGCAGTAGAACTCAATCCAAGCCCCCAAAAATTTGAGGCTATGGGAGAGTTACATGTTATAAATGATTTTAACCAAAAGTCTTTTTAAGTTCAGCCACGCATAGAAGGTACAAGTTTACAGTTCAGAGGTCAGAGGTCACAGGTGACTCACTCTGCAGCAGGTCTGTGTAGGCGTTGTCAGCGATGGCATAGATGTGTGGTGGGGTGTCTGTACGACGCCTCCCTTTATAGCCTGCTACCACGTCAGCAGAGTAGACTGGCAGCCATTTGTACGGGTTAACTGTCACACAGAACAGGCCGGAGTAGGTCTGACACACACACAGAGTCAGAAATGAAAATGTGAGGAGAAAAGATAAAAATGGCAAAGTTAAAAAATAGATTATTTTTTATGTAATTTCCTTCCAAATGCAGTTGTGTCCCCAATTTGGAAAACTGAATTTTTTTTAGGTTAACGGTTAAGGTAAGGGTTAGGTCAAGGTTCAGGTGGTCCTTCAGGTTAGTCTCCAGGAAATGAATGTATTGTATGTCTATGTAAATTCCCCAAAAGTGACATAAGTAAAGACTCTGTGTGTGTGTGTATGTGTGTGTGTTTTGGAATGAAGACTAACATAGATCATCCACATGCTGTATCTCCTCCTCAGGTTGAAGAGAACCGAGGCCTCGTTCAGATGAGTCAACATGGCCATGTCCTCCATCATGTCGAACTTAGGAGGGTTCATTGGCTGGAGGTCGTCTTCTTTCACTATCAGAAACTGAGACAGACAAACGTAACAGAGGTTTTTCCTTTAAACAACCATGAGCACATGAGCAAGTCTGCAGGGAGACTGATACCTTTTGCCTGAGAGAAAACACCGCAGCAAACTGTGCAGCCAATTAATATACTGTGCACTTTGAAATTGAATGTCCAAATACATAAAAGATTGATTAAAGAAAAACACATTAACATCAGCTAAGTGATGAACTAACCCGTCCATCCTTGGTCTCCACAGTCGTCTTGTCTCCGTTCAGCTCTCTAACCTCCACTTCTATATACGCTTCAGCATCATCGGGCATCCAAACTCGCTTCGTACCTGAGAGGATCGGATCACACCATTTTTTAGTTAGAACTCAGTATTTGCTAGAACTTAATTAATGCTTGTTGTCAAGAATGATGCAGATAATGATTCTGATGAACTTTCAATAATATAAGCAATAAGATATACAAAGTCAGACTCACAGAAATACACACAAGGATTCAAAATATTTTTTTACATGATATTTGTACTTACTTACCTCATCATATCACATATTTGTTAATGTTCATATATTAGACCTTTCAACAGAGTGAAGTGAAAAAAAAACTTCAAACTTGAATTACATTGAATCCCATTGAATCAAACAAGCACACAGACCCATGGATATGAACACAGCTTTATATACCATCAAAAGCCTGGGACTTGGCAGCCAGTTGCTCCAGGTTGGTGAGACGAAGGTAGTGAGCAGATTCTCCAAAAATCGTCATATCCAGGAACCGAGACATCTGAACACAGAAGACATGTTCTTTACCACTTTCTGTGAAAAGATGTTCTGCTTACGCGGCTTTCGAAGAGTCGTGAAACGTCTTTAAAAAGCACGTCAGCTCTCCATTTGCATTTCAATAACATTTAAAGAAAGAAGTAAATAGTAATCAACAAATGCAACTTGCCACAAGCTCTGCCATTTTAAAAAATTTAACTGACACAACTGAACTCACTGATACAGAGCGAAAAATGCAGCAAATCTGTTTTGTTCTATAAACCTAGTTATTCTATATCAGGGGTTTTCAAAGTGTGGGATAGCAAGCCTCCCTAAAGAGAACTCAAAAGCATGCCGCCCCCCCTTTACCCCCCCTAATCATTATTACTATTATTACTGTTATTGCTGTCACTTTGTATGTTCCACACAGGCCTAAAAAAGGGTTTAAATAATAAATGCTATACGCATCTTTATTTTTGTAAACATCGTAAACATGTTTGTATGTTCTTAAACATATTTTTAAAACATTTTAATCATCTTTATCTGTGTGTGTGGATAAACATCTTTTTAAACACATTTTAACATCTGTATGTTTTCAGCATCTTTTTAAAACACATTTTTAACATCTGTATGTTTTTAACATCTTTTAAAAACACATTTTAACATCTGTATGTTTTTAGCGTGTTTTTAAACACATTTTAACATCTTTATGTTTTAACATCTTTTTTTAAACACATTTTAGCATCTGTTTTTAGCATATTTCAACAGAGCTTTTTAATATCTTTTTGAATACATTCAATTTAAGGCCTCTTTGAGTTTACAAGGTCGCATACTGTCGTTAGTTAGCACCTCTTTGCAGATAACACTCTGTGACAGCGGAGCATCATCAGGACCAATACATGAAAAGTAAAACTTTAAAGAATCAGGGTCATACTTCCTCCGTGCCCTCTCTCACTTTCACCTGAGATACTAAAAATCGATTCATCTTGTCTCTTGTCAGATGTTTACACTTTTTTTTTTCTTTTAGGGTTTATTTTTTCACTCGCCGCGCCTCCCCTGAAGCCCTCTGGCGCCCCCCAGGGGATTCGCGCCTCACACTTTGAAAACCACTGTTCTATATGAATCAGAATCAGGTTCATTGTCAAGTAAGTTTTCACATACAAAGAATTTGTCTTTCGTGTATTTGTGCATAACAACAAACATTAAGAAAATAAGAAAGTAAAAGACATACTGCAAAAGTCAAGAAACATAAAAATATAATGGAAACATTTAGATGAAAATCTGAAAACATATAACAAAAATATCTCTATATTCCAAAATGAAAGAGCTGTACAGTTTATGCATGAATTGCAGTACACTGCTCCCTACTCAAGATGTAAGTCTTTTGAAATATATACAAATATATAGTTTCATATTTAAAAGTAATTTCCTCAACAGCTGCTCACTGTAGTTTTAATCAAACAAACAGGAGGAGACAGAGCATCTGTTGGGGACTATTTTCAGCAGCGGATGAATCCACATTTGGTCTCTAGTGAGTATTTGTGGCAGCAGGATGGTGTTTGCGGGATTGAGTCCAGATAAACTACACTTTGTGAGTTCATGGTGATGAAGGAACAACAGTGAGGCTCACTGATGAGTTTAAGAGGAGGAAAAAGATGTATCAACATCACAATTGAAAACAACCAATTGTCTTCTTTACTGCTATGGCAACTTCTAGCCAGCTGTAAATAAAACCTGCAGACAGACCCAAACTGAACTATGATGTCAACAAGTTGGTATGGCAGCCATTTTTACAATATATTTGGCTTACCTCGACACATCACTCAGGATTTCAGACCAAGCTAGCAGCTGCCACATTAGCTCAAGAGGATCCATTCTGAAAGCTCAGGCCTCTCCCTGTATTGTTTTGTCTCCATGCCTGGGTTGATTCACCGTCACACCCACAAACTGCCTGAACTGTATATACAACTGTTTAACCTTGTCCCCTTTCTTTGCATCAATGGGACCAAATCAGCAACTCTGAAAAATTAGAGTTCAGTGAAAAGTGTGTCCAGAAAACCCCACCCCATGGACTATGAATGTTAGATTATCAGTTGTCACAGTTTGCCAGGTGCATAAAACAAGCCCTTTCACTGGAATAAACACATTTATTCAGCCAACTATTCAGGACTTACAACTAGATTTTGACTGATTGACTGAAGGACCTGTATGAATGTTGGGCTCTTTGGGCCCCTTCAAGCCTGAGGCCCTGGGCCAGTTGTCCCCTTTGCCTGGAAGCTAATTCAGACTTGATGGAGCTGCAAACGAAAACTTGTAAAACATGTTCGATGAACTCAAAAATTAATAAATCAGGATTTGGGATTAATTCATTTGCTGAAGGTCGGTATGTTCTTCCTGATGGCACAATGTTTATGATAACTCTTGATTTTTCTTTACCAATAATGACTGCTGAGGCTCATGGGTGCTGGAGTAATGGGAGCCATTTAATACCTCAGAAATACACTTTAACTTTAACATAAAAGACATCTGGTGAAATTCTAAACATGATTTCTGACTCCAACATGAAAACCAGTGTGTACTTACTGTGTCGGGTCAGTCTGGTCTGGTCTCAAGCTGTTTTGGTGGATTTCGTTTTGTTGCAGCGTAGTTTGAGAGGATATGCAGAAGAACACGATAAGTGATCCCACAGAGCATCACATCACTTTATAACCTCCCTGTGAAGGTCACCGCAGCATGTGACCTCCTCCGTTGCAGCTGATTGGTCGGGCCGGTCTCGTTGGACGGGTCATAAAAGGCCTGCTGTGGTCAGGATGGAATACCAACATGAAGCAGAACTAAAGCCCACATCTGCTCCCTCCTCATCCCTCACTTCTCCCTCTCTCACCTACTGAATCTGTGGGCTATCTATGGAAAGTGACCGTCTCACTGCTCTCTAGTCTTTCACTCTGTCTTTCTGTCCATCTGCTTTTGTTTCTCTGTACTCATACATCCATCCAGGCTATCTATGGACATCAAAACCCATCTCTCTCTCTCTCTCTCTCTCTCTCTCTGTCTCTTTCAGTCTGTCTCTGTTTCTCTCTGTATCTGTCTGTCTCTGTATCTGTCTGTCTGTCTGTCTCTCTTTAATGTTTCTACCGCAGATGTCTGACCTTCTTCAATGTGCCTTTGATGACACACATGATTTGCCAGCTCAGCTCTTTTGTACTGATGTAAAGCATGACCCTGGTAAACATCAGCCTCCTCAACAGTTTATTTTCTAGAAAAAATAAAGACACATCATTGTTCTTGACTAGTCTTGCAAGCTAGAAGCTAGTTAGCACTTACAAGGAAATATTATACATTAAAGTGTTATCCCTTAAAATCCTCTGTCCCCTAAAATAGTTGGCTAATGGTAAGATTTCCAATCTGACTGATGGTATTTCACCTGTTCACCCATCAGCTGTGTTTTCAGTTATGTCATCTGATGCCTTACATATTGAGTATATATAAGTGCAGTGTTGTTATAGCCGTTGGTGAAATGATGGACTAAACTATCAAAATATTAAGTAATAGGTTATAATAGACCAGAATTGTCCTTTAATCCACATATAGGCTCCATCTTAATCTCCCATCATCCCTGTCCCTCCCTCTCTCCCTCTGTAATCCCCCATAAGTGAATGACAGGTACAAACGAGGTGATGACACACACTGTGTTTCATTAGCTGATAGTGACACACACACACACACACACACACACACACACACAGTGTGTTTGCACAGCGGTGTGTTGTGATCTGTCATTTCTCTGGGTACAGTTAAAGTAAAACGATAGACCTGCTGCAGGATTAAACTGGAGGCTTTCAGCTTCCACATGATGCTATTTTTACTCATTAAGGGAAAGTTGACTCTGCCTGCGAGATACGCACAGACAGAACGACGAGTCCTCCGACCTGCAGCCTCTTTACACACCATGAAAACATCACTTCTGTCCTGTGATCAGCTGTTGCTGTCCTCTGTCAGAGTTTGACTGCAGGTCTCCATCCATCCGTCCCTGCATCCGGACACAGCTCAGAGTTGACTCATGTTACTGCAGGATGTCCCCGCTGTGACTGTGAATCCTGGAGCAATTTTAAGCTGCTTGTAACAACTTACACATCTTTAAAATGTCTCTTTATGTTGGTGAATTATTGACCTGCTACAATCCCAGTGAAGGTTACGTCGGACCAGCTTTTGATGTTCCTGTTGAAGCCTACAGGCCGTTTGACTGGAATGAGGTTACTCAGAAACACATTGAGCCTAAATTTATTTGCGACAGTACATAAACTGTAACCCCGCCCCCAAACCACTGGAGTCCAATCACAGCTTAGCCACCATAACTCAGCAGTCTTTGAATATCTCGACGATGTACATAAAACTGCAGTAACATTAGTACCTGTGTCCAAAGAAGGCCGAGAGCAGATACTGGAAAAACATGTGTGTCTTTTAATGGTGGAATTATCAAATTGTAACGGATTTACAAACAAGCAGAATCTTCTTCATCCTGTTAAGTTCCTGTTCTTGCTGCTGTTCTGTTGGCTGAGCTCTCTGTGACCCTTTCTGTTCAGAGGTGTTTTATAAATAAAGGTTTAGTCACAGATTTACTGCTGATGCAGCTACACATTTCTCCATAAGCCCTCCATCCATCTCTTCATCCATCCTCCCATCCCTGCCAGCTGTCTCTCTCCTCTCCCCTTCATCTCTCCATCTTTCCATCCCTCCATACATCAGCTGTCTCCTTCTCTGACAGGAGTGAGAATAAATGACTGGAGGGTAGATTGTTCATTTCCCAGAGAGATTTGACTTCCTCTAGGAAAGGAACGAGATATCTGAAAATTGAAAATCTCTCTTCTCTCTCTCTCTCTCTCTCTCTCTCTCTCTCTCTCTGTCACTCTGTCTCTCTCTGTCTGTCTCTGTCTGTCTCTTTCTCTCTCTCTCTCTCTGTCACTCTGTCTCTCTCTGTCTGTCTCTTTCTCTCTCTCTCTCTCTCTCTCTCTCTCTCTCTCTGTCACTCTGTCTGTCTCTCTCTCTCTCTCTCTCTCTGTCACTCTGTCTCTCTCTGTCTGTCTCTTTCTCTCTCTCTCTCTCTGTGGCTCTTTCTCTCTGCCTGTTTGTCTGTCTGTCTCTCTCTCTCTGCTGCTCTCTCTGTTTTCCCAGTTTAGTTACTTTTCCTTTCATCTCTTTGTCACCCCCCTCTCCCGTCTCTCCTCCTGCAGTTCACACATAACATAAGATAGTTCTTTATTGATCCCTCATATGGGAAAACACACTCACAGAACTGCACACACACTTGCTGCACTGTAGCACTGTAGGAATGTAACTAAGTACATGTACTCACATACTGTTAAGTACAAACTGGTAGTTGTACTTTACTGAAAAATGTCCACGTTATTTAACTTTTCCCTTCTCCTCTACATCTCACAGGTAAATCTTTTCCTTTTTACTCCACTACATTCGTCTGACAACTTTACTTGCTTTTCATATGGCAGAGAAAAGTAAGTTGCTCCCCTTCCTGTCCACTGAAAACCTTATATCTCCAGGTGTGTTGAATGTTTGTGATAAAGTGAAGGATACAGTTTTCCTTCATGTGTTGAGAAAATTCTCCTCCTTCGGAAGTTGAATCAACACAAAGCTGAAAAGTTTGTATAGATACGTGTTTCTCAGAGGACGACCAGGCTATATGATTATCTTATAGAATCTGATTCTGTAGATTAAGCTACATTGCACTACAATACAGCGATATTTATAGTGTTTGTAACATTTTACAAACATTTTACAAATTACTTGATTAACCACATTAAATCATTACCAAATTATCAGTCTGATTTTAGAATCCGTGACCTCTTGTTGAATTGATTTCCATCTCTAATCCAAAGGAACACACAGGGAAAAGACTTGGTCTAAATGAAAATATTTATTGATCCAATGTCTACTAACATATGATGAATGAAATGATGATAACCAGGAGATAATGAGCAAGATTGACCTTATTAAAGTGAGAAAACAATCAAGTAAGCAAAGAGAACATGTGATTAAGACTCTGGGTAATGGGTGTATTAATGGGTGTGTGTGGCGGTGTAAAGAGTCTGGAATAAGATAAGGCTTAACACCTGACTGTGTTGCTTTCACAGTTGTTTGATGTTACCTCCTCCTGGGAACAGTCAGTATCAGACAAAGGTGAGGTGTGATCACTCTCCCGTTGTGGATTGAAACTTCTTTTCAGTCTGTGGAAACGTTGGTTGTGTTTGCTTCAGGTCCATTTGGTCCCAGACCTGTGTCAGAAGTTTCCACAGTTGAGCTAAAAGCTTTCCTGATGGTAGGTGTTGATCCACTCTGTTTAGTGTTAGTGTGAATGTTTTGTTGTGGGAAAGTGAAAGGGAAAATCCTTCACTCCCTCACTGATCCTGACTTACTAATTCCCTGATTGACTGGGTACTTAACCACCTCAGGTGTAAGCTAAGTGAGCCTGGAAGGGTGCAATCAAGTCACTAATGTTTCTAATAACCTGGAGTGTATCAGACATAAGCTGATGTTCTTGTATGAGTATAGTCAGCCTGCAGCACTGACAGAGGTGTGTCCACAGCAAAGTCTCACTATGAGTGTAGAATCCAAAACCCTGTAACTGGACCTGCTGTTTTCATTTGCTCTCAGACCCTCTGCCTGTAGTCTCCCATGTGACGTTTGATGGAGGTCACATTGCCGGAGCAGATTCCTGTGTTAAAAGGTCAGACGTTGCAGTTATCAGCCCCCGACTCCGCCTGGGTGATGTGAACTTTAGTCGCTGTTGTAACGTGTGGATTACATCCACCTCTGTGTGCCATATGATCTGCCTTTATTCCTTCCAGTGGGTCTACTGTGTTGGTGCCAATATGAAACGCTCTGCATCATCACCTGCAATGGGCTGTCGGCCAATCATACGTATGCAAACACAGATTGTTGGAAGATGTTGTAATGTGAGCGGGATAACTCATGATATAGATGATATATTTACAAAGCACATGTAAAAACAACAGTTGACCAAAGTGCTGTACAATCAAAAATAGCAAAAACCATAAAATGACACAATGAAAACACAAAGAGCATATAAAATGATTGGCAGCTGTGTAGAGGCTCACAGATTGTTGCTGAGTTGTAAAGTCCTATTTCATACTATCATGACCTGCTTTGCTATGTTTCAGCATCTGATAACGCTTCACATCAATGCATCTCTTAATAAGAGAGTGCCCTCTTGGATTGAACCCCATCGTTCCACAGATACCTGATTTAATAGCAATGCAGCAATGTTTTTAACATGAAGTAGGTTTCAGTTTGAACACACAGCAGGGGAAGGCAGTGTTACACTCTGTACATGGATAAGTCATAGGAGACTTTGATCATTCATAATAATACAAATACATATAGTGTAACTTTTAAAATACACACACACAAACACCACTTGTGCACAGTGTTAATACCGAGATAATACTGCATAAACCCTCTACATATGAGCCAGACTTCACACTCACACACCTGTCATACCAACCACACACGCACATGCACACACAGACCAGTGTGTCACAGAAAAATGGGCCGACACAATAAACTTATTTTAGTGGAACAACAGAGAGACGCCAAGGGAACCCTGAGCTAGTCCCCTCAATCCCTCTGCTGTCACTCAGAATGACACACACACACACACACACACACACACACACACACACACACGCACACGCACACACACACGCACACACACACACACACACACACACACAGACAAACATTTACACACACATGCTGGTCAATTTTGGGGACATATAGACTTACAATCATTTCCTGGAGATTTACCTTAACCACTGACCCACAAATTAGCGTTTGTCCCCACCAGTTGGACAAGTTATCCCCAATTAACTGGTGGTTAGTCTGCAATGTGTCCCTGTAATGGCCTATATCAGAAACACACACACACACACACACACACACACACACACACACACACACACACACACACACACACACACATACACACTCACCATCAGTTAGTTAATGCTTTATTTATTCTCTCTTCTTATTGAATACGAATCTCTCTGATGCTCAGTTGAAACTTGAAAATGCAGTAATACCTGGAAGTATTGAAACTGTTGCTGCTCTAAGGGCTGTGTAGTGCAGTACAGTTCCTCTGCCCCCTAGTGGCTGAAAAGATAATAAAATGCCCTGTACTCAATGCAAATAAAACAACATTCCTTCAGGACCATAGTGCTACATGGAGCAACAGAAGTCTACATAACAAGAGATGACATAAGTCTACACAGGCTACATAAAGTGCACATGTGTTGGCATGAACTAAAGAGTGTAAGACCGTGTAGACTTTCTGATACTATGCACAGGCTGTGCACTGTGCACTGTGCACTGTGCTGGTGGCTTCACTGATGCAACATGTAAATGTGTTTGAAGGCCAGAGTGACTCTGATGATGATCTGTGGGATGCCAGATTTTCCCTCATCATAGTTCACTGTAAAAACTAAAAGTTTTCCATTTTTGCTGTCATTGTTATGTACTCTGGGGAAAAAGTGCCATGTGAAGGTATTTATCTCTCTTGCTGTACCACTCAGGACAGAAGGACCTTCGTGATTCACTGAAGCTAAATGAGTGAGCAGCTGCTGCAGCCTGTGACAGTGAACAGCTGGAGCTGCATTCCACTGAGGCTCCACAGCAAAGCCCCAAAATCCTACTGGAAGCTCCACACACACACACACACACAAACACACACACACTTTAAAACACACAAAGACCATAGGTACCACAGACCGTGACATCACCTGTTCTAATGGAAACATGGTAGGAACCAATGAATCCATAGGTCAGATGTATAACATTAGATCCTACACAGACTGACAGACAGCAGGATGAGCTGAGAACAATAAACTCTATTTATAGACCATCATGCACTCAGACACACAAGTACAAAAACACACACCCACACAATAACCTCACTGTGTGTGTGTGTGTGTGTGTGTGTGTGTGTGTGTGTACAGTTTGTTGATGTTAATGTGTATTCATGTACATTGATTGAAGACTATCACACTGTGCAAGTTGTTTAAATGAACACAGATATGTTTTGACTGAGCTGATGGTGGACGTTGAGGCGAGTAATACCCAAATATAAAATTTCAGTGATGCAAAAAAAAAAGCGACTAAATTAAAGTTTCTCATCTGACTTATTCAGACAGTGTTAATTTTGTTAGGACATTAATTACTGAAAATAATAGTTTAAAAAAAAACAACAAATAACATTTTTACTATAACTATGACCTGCTATACTATTGCATGCTATACTATGATATGCTATACTATTACCTACTATTCTATTCTTCTCAAACTTAATAAAGTATTTAAAACTCCTCTTTGATTGGCTGGGATTGATTGATTAGCTGCATTGCCACACATTTGAAAACAGGACTGTTTGTTGTCTCTCCACTTCTTGGCGATACGTGGTTCTGACAGGATAGCAACACTACAAACATAACATGATTCTATAGAATATGATGCATGGCTGTTGATCTAACTACCCCATAGAATATAAAGTGATATTTTAGTGTGGTATTAGTGCTTGTACTTTGGTAAAGGATCTGAACACTCCATCCACCACTGGGTAATACCAATAATAAAAAATAAAATAAAATAAATAATTTCATTTGCACCTGGATTTTACTTTGTATAATGGACTTTATTAACAGCAGTCAATTATACAGCTCAATCTTAAAAACAACAAGCAAGTCATTCCCACCAAAACTTATTGCTAAGTACCAAAAAAACACCCCATTATGATCATATACATTCAGCAGAGAATCACAACTGCACAACAACCAAACATGGATGGTTATCATGTCAATAAAGGAATGGTGTACATACAGTACTCAAAAGCAGATCCAGCAGCAGTAGAAATGATAGAACGGTCAAACAGTCAAGCATGGCTGAAATCAGAAGGGACAGAGTCTCCTGGCCTGACGAGGACCAGCTTTTTGGACATCCTCCCATTCAGTGTTGGATATATTACCAATTGAAGCTGCACGTATTCCTCCTATTACTGTGATCACATCCATAATGTATCTGTTTACTGATGCAGGGTGCTTCTTCATTGTCTCGTGCAAAGATCATTTCTGTTATTCATCACAGACATTCTTCAGATACAAAATTCCAAATGGGAGAAATCTAAAGCTTCACATGATAAAAACTAAGCTAAACAATCAGACATGTACTTGTAGTGGAGCAGTTTGTTTTTTTTAAATGGAAAAAAAATGTACAAATTGTCAGTTTTCTTCTTCGGGTGAGTGACTTGCTGTTGATCTGCTGTTTCCTCTCAAGAATTTAGTCCATGCAACTTAAGTTTGGCACAGAAGGGAGCAGAAAGTTTGGTACAAAAGCAAAAGGACAAATGAATAATGCCCCATCTAACTAGAAGCTACGACAGAAAAACGTGACAAAAGATACTTTTCCTACTTATAAGTATCTTCATGTTTTGTTTTTGATTCACAAAACATACAAAAAATTCATATGTACACACTTCAAGTCTCATTAAAATTAAAATTACAACAACAAAAAAAAATGATGAGAGCACGGTGACAGAAAGCCTGCACACTTTCAATCATCAAAATTAGTTATGTGTTTATATCATGCTGGTTTATTTACGTAAATTGGAATATTAGTAAGTTTGTGACCTTTTATGGTTATTCTCTTTTGGTTAAGACAACATAATGGGATGCAGAGAAAAACCAAGAGACTGCCCTTTGGATACACATGTAACGATTTAGGTCGGTTTCATATCCGTATGACAGGAGACAGAGTAACTCATATAATGAAAGATGGAAGAAGTTATAAAGAAGAAAATCAAACTTCTAGTTTATGAAATAGTCTCCTAAAGTGCTTGAAATGATGATCAACCCTCTGCCTTGGAAAAGCAGATAATTTAACTTAAATTATCTATGGGCCATGGAGTGAGGGCTCAAGACAAAACTCCCCTTCTATTTGAAAATCAGTGTATATAATCACAACCGCCACACCAGGTTGGAAACTGGCTGCGCCTACAACATAATAAATATGATATAGTGAAAGGGAAAATCTAGCCCTCACATCACGGATTCTTTGAATGCACATTTTCAACCTGTGTAAAACTACACCACACTCACTAGATGATAACACACTTCATGTCAGGTGGACAAACCCACTTTCACCCCACTTATACAATGAATGTATAACCTCTGAGCTGGGATGGCTCCATGCTTCCAGGTCTTTGGGTGAGTCGCTCTCTCTGCTTGTTGCTACAGTGTCTGAACTCTGTTGTCATGTCTAGTCACTGTCAACAAAGGTGATGGTTCTCACTCTCAGCACTGTTAAATTGCCTTGACTAGCCATGGATACTCAGGCAGCTGTGGACTGTTTAGCTAGTTGTTAGGCAATGCTCGATTAGCATGTTAGTCATACAGAGCTGCAGAGCAAATTGATCAACTGTTTATGTACACCGGGGTCCAAAAGTCTGAGAGCACATTGAAAACCTCTAATATTTTCATGTCAACCTGGAAATAATAGGTTTGAGGATTGAAAGGTTGAAGGACATTTAAAATGAAGAAATATTTAAGTTCTGCACTATTCATATTTATATGTACTGACCATCTTTACTCCTCTGTCCAAAAGGTCAGATTTTCTTGATCTGTATCCCGTCCACTCAAGCATGCGTTCAGATGACACTCAGGTGGACTTGATCTACTCATCAGAGGCTCGTTCAAGTAACTCAGCTTTGCTTTCGCAGTGTCCCCATGAATGTTTATTGAGGTTGAGTTGAAGTGACTGTGGAGGAAAGTCAGGTCTCCTCGGCTTTCTTTGGTCTTCACATAGATCTTGCAAAGCTTTCAGGTCATCATCCTGAAGAATGGAGGGATACTTAGGTGATACCACAGTGGAGTCAATTTGGTGCAGGTGTCCAACTCCAGAGAAAAAGCTGGACCATGTTGCACTGTCGGTTTGAAAATTCTCTCTCCTGTTTGTCTCCTTACATTCTCCCTTCTGTTACTGCCATGATTCTCAAACTCAGTTACCAGCCATCCAGGGTGTAATGCAGGCATTTCATAGCTCACCCCAAGTGTTTAGCCTTGTTTTCCCTCCTGAAAGAGATTTAGAAACCGCTACATGTTGAGTCTTGTGTTCATTATTTGGCCAATTCTGTATCTGTGAAGTTGCTCTTCTATCTTGATCTTCTGATGGTCACGTTGGCTCTGCTTGATCAAGCTTTGGATACAATTGATCCAGTTTCTGCTTTTTTAGACTTACATGCACTGCCCCCTTATATCAACTGACTTCAGACTTCTTTCACTTTACCAGTTTCCCACTATCACAGTACTGCTTAGTGTTCAAGGGTCCGCTGGAAAATTTGGGGCACAGCCATATTTGTAAGAGGTGAACACTGGCTGCAAGTTGAGTTACTTGTATGAGCCTCTGACAGGTAGAACAAATCAAGCGAAGTGTCATCTGAACGCATGCTTCAGTGGAAGGGGACATGGGAAAGACAATGCATGATGGACAGGATCAGAACAGGTGGAGCTGCGGGTCAGTACGGTAGGTGGCATGTCGTCCTGCCTTGTGCAGGTGTTAGTGGGGTTGGGTTGTTTCTTTCAGCTCTGGCTCTGACTCAGGACCTGGCTGTGGCCTCGGAGGCCTCATTTCTCCCTGTAGTACAGCAGGTACATCTTCAGAGGCTCGGGCAGCGGCAGGCTCTGTATCCTCTCTCTGAGGACGTTCACGGCCGGCTGCGGTCGGAGTAGCTCTCCCGTCTCCTTCTCCTCCTCCTCTTCCTCCTCCTGCTGCTCCTCCTCTTCACCCTCTTCCTCCATCGTCTCCTCCTCCTCCACCACCCCTCCTGTTCCTCTCCCCACCCTCCTGCTCCCTCTCATCTGCCGCCTCACCTCCCTCGCTCCTGCCTCCTCCTCATCCCCTGCTCTCCCTCCCTGGTTGTTGTTGCTGTCCAGAGGGGCGGGGCCGATCCCACTGCTGGCCACCACCTGACGGGTGGCCAGGACGAGAGCGTTGCAGTGGCGCCGGTGGACGCGTCTGCGCTTGAAGCGAGGGCCGTACTTGTGGAGCCCGGCCACAGCCAGACCCCTGCCCACGCTGAACGAGGAACCGCGGCCGCGTGATTGGCTGTCTCCTCCATCTGTGGTCACTCTGAGGGTGTGGCGGATACAGATACGAGCCAGCTCTTGTAATGTCCGTACCTCATACTTGGCTGCAAAATTGAGAACCATGAGATAAGAGGGTGGGAAGGAAAACAGTAAGAAGAAGAAGGGGAGAGAGGCAACAAAAGGGAACAATGAGACACATACTATTTGAGTCAATATTCATATCTATTTTGGATTTAAACATAGGTTAAAATGAGACTCACGCAGTGGGACAGTCTTGGGTTTGCCATTTGTGCTGTGTTTGGGCAGCACTAGAGGAGCGAAGGACACAGAGATGATCTTTTTGGTCTCCCAGCTGTTCTGTCCTGTTCGGGTGATTTTGGTCAACTGTAGAAAATACAGCAGGGTGAAATCTCAAGTTGGTTTTCCTTTTTGTACTTTTTGTGTGTGTGTGTGTGTAGTATTGTTTTCTCAGCTGATTTAATTCAGAAACTTCAACAAGCTGTTCCCACAGGAGGAGTTAAAGTAGTCGAAAAATACATTAATAAACATTTCAACACGTCTTATATCTGCTTCACATATCTGCTTATCTCATAAACCATTTATTAAATGTGGATATACTGCTTAGGTGAGTGTTGCCAAATATGCAGATTTATCTCTCCTGATTTTCTCAGGCAGAACACCAACCTTTTCCTCCAGAGGCATCACGAGAATGCCCCCCACCTTGAGCAGATTCTTCATGTAGTCCTCGTGCTCCTTCTGCACTCCGGCCCCACAGTACACCCTGTCATACTGACGGCTCTCTGGAGGAATCTCCAGGCAGTTACCCACAACAAAGGACGGCTCACAGAACTCGAATCTGAAGAGAAGCACAGGAGCAAAGGAAAACAATATACACAAGAGTAAAACGATGAAATGTCACTGACACATTTGGACACCTACTTGTCAAAGCTGTCACTGGTTTTGATGAAGGAGTTGAGCTTCTGGTAGGCATACTCAATGACGTCGGCATGTAACTCTATTCCATGATTCACTCCAAATGGTCCTGGAACAGTTAGCACACCACAGATCACAAATTTAAATGAGATACAAACATGGACACTGACTGACACTGACAATGACTTTAGTCTTGTTAAAATTATGAAGTACTGTGACTTAGTCTGCATAAATGTCACCCAGGCTTTTGTGTCTTTACAACTAGAATACTGTTATCTATGCTACTCTTCAAATGAGGCTCAGCCAAATAGCTGCAGCCCATCTTCAAACAAAGATGGAGTTCAGAATGTAATATCACATTTTTACTCGAGTACATTTGAGAACTGTCCATATAGCAACACAAAATATGTGGCACTGTCTACAGGATGTTTCCAGAGCTCCACTTGACCCAATGTTTTGGTATAGTTTGGAATAGCTCCAGATTCATCCAATACAATTGTATGTAATAGCAATATTTACCATCAGCAGACACTTCATCAATAACAAGAAGAAAATAGTTCGATAGAATGTTCATTTGTTTCACTTACATGCTTTAAATGCAAACTGCTCTGAAATCACATATTGAACATGTCCTGGCTTGGAAATATCATATTTTTTGATAATGGATCAGCAACAAGTGACACACAAACAGCTGATCATTTCACAGGTTTGTTGTTCAGTTGCACCACCGACATGTGAAATAACAACTAGAAAAACAGCGTAGAGTGAGGAAATGCAGACAGGAAGGAAATCCTTCATTAAAACAGACAGGTCGGCAAAGCACTGTGTTGACATAGGAGGAGCTATGCCAACTAGCTCACCAGTGTGGCACGTTTTTGGTAACATAGTAAAAGCCACCTCACTTAACAACTGGATTGGCTGCAGTGTTTCAGGCACTACTTTCATTCAGGAGTTTACGAGTAGCATTGGCGTTCAGTAGTTTCATAATCATCCACAGACAGTTTCTTTTGTTGTATTAGTAACAATATGTATATGCATATTTTCAAAGTCAATTAGTCAATTTTTCATGGTCTTTATTAAAAGTTCTTCTTAAATAGGTCATTACTGAAGTGAAACAGTATATCATGATACATTTTTCAGCTGCTGAGGATTCCTTACATTCCCTCGCTTTTCTTAACTGAAGTTTTACTTTTTTCAGTGTGATTTCTGTTTTATACATTTTCCTACCTGTTCAGTCATTTCATGCTGAATGCTTTTCATTGAGAAGCACTTGTTTTGAAAAGTGCAGTGTGAAAAAAATTTAACTTAATTACTTATTAATATAGTCATAGCTATTTTGTCTATTTTCATCACTTCTATGCAAAAAGTCATAGTCTGCAGACTTGGTTGGAATGGCATTGCATGGAAATGACTGAGCTGAACATAAAACATGTACGTTGCTGATATTTGGCTTCAAGGTTCTGACCTCATCACTCATCAGGAAACACTGACATCAGCACAGCAGGGAGTGTGGATACTAACAAGGGGAAGAAACAGGTGGATGCTGGAGTGGAGGTGGGGCTTACCAAATGCTATGTGGACAGTAGCAACAGCAGTTGTGAACTTGACTTGACTGCCTGAACTACAGTAGCCTGCAGGCTCTGTTTAATTATTGGCAGAAGTCATATACAGGAGGTACTAGCACACCAAGATGACTATCAAGACTGCTGCTCTGTGAAATCTCTGACAAACTGTGGAATACTACAAGCCTATATAGCCTTCCCACTGTCACGTGTTTACACTGAGATATCAGAGCAACAATTAAGACACTACATGCAGAGTGAACCACATACCCAATATGAGGCCGACCATGGTGCTGAGGTAGCCTGTTCCACTACCAAGGTTGAGGAAGGAGAGGCCAGGGTGGAGATCCAAAGCCTCCATCACCTCAGAGTAGATACATGGAGCAGACAGATGGATGTTCCCATGCCTCCAAGCCAAGTCCTAACAACAGCAATAGTATTACATTAACCAGCTTGTCTTATCATCCAAAAATCCTTCAGCCCACCAAACTCTTTAAATACATGATACTAATCAAGGGAATAACAAAACACACTCCAGCATTTTACTCCAAAATACTTTTACCACGTATGTGTGAAATTCTTTGGTGATTTGACAGACTCTCATTTTGCTCACCTTGTAAGCGTTATCCCGGTATTCATCCAGGTAATAGTCAGCTCGGTCGATAGCTCGAAAAGCCCGCTCCACCAGGTCTGAGCGAATGTAGTAAGCCTCCTTCAGGTTGTCAATCAAGTCGTCATTGTCCTCACCGGCACTCACAGCTCCACCCATCTTAACTGAAGGCAAAGTGGAACAGGTGGTTTACTACACCCAGATGAGAATATGACAACCATTATGTGAGCTACAGGAGAACAAGTCTACAGTATGCATTGCTGCATACTGAACTTTAATTATCATCCACTGTGATCAGCATTAGTGAGAGGAAATCTACAGAGACAGATTTTCTTTTGTGGAAATCAGTTTGTACAATGTCATCATGAATGTAGTATTTCACTTTGGCTACCTTTTCTATCATCAGGTTATTTTTTTTAAAATAAACTATCCTTTTTTAAAAATTATTTTTCAATTTCTTTGATGTCTGCTAATGGTAGATTTCAGGGCTGAGAAACGTCAGATGTCTTCGTCATCACGACTAAGCACAACCGAAACAATTCTAAATAACAAATATAATTCTCTGCTCAAAGCCTCTCACATGTGAGGCTGTGCAGTTGAAATGAATGAATACCTTTGGGTTTTGAACTGTTGGTTGTACATTAAAAATGAGCAATATGAAGCCATAGCCTTGGGCTCTGACAAATTATAATCTACATTTTTTAAAATTCTTTTTGACAAGACCAAATAATAATTTGAATTGAGGAAGTAATCATATTCAATATTGAAAACAGTCATTAGCTACAATCTAAAATTTCATGTCATATTCATAAGGTGTTTTTTAAGTCTATCCTGTTGCAATAGACAATCACAACCTGTTAATACATGTCTGCTATTACAGCACAAAGTAGTGGTTATTGATTCAATTTCATCCAATCTCTCTGAGACCCTGTGCCTCCTCTGCAATTACTCCTTTTTTCTGTAATTACTCCTTAAGACAATTTGCATTGTATATTTGAATTGTTTGGATGCTCTTATGTTGTATTTTCGCTACTGTAATTTATGGAGGGATCTGGCACAAGCATTTCCTTTGGGATAAATAAAGTTCTATCTTATCTTATGTTATCTCATCAAACAAGTCTGACCGAGCCAAATTTAGAGGCCTAATTGCAGGTTTTGGCTCTGGAATACGACTGCAGGTGTGAATGCTGATGCTGTGGCAGTGGTGCTGTTAGAAACAACACCAGAGGGCAATGCCACAGGACAACAGACAACAGGTTGCCAAATGGTGGCTGTGCTCATTAGGCTGTAAAAGAACAAAGCACTCGAATATCACTGCTGCTTTTGATGCGTTTTTGATGAGTTAAAGAGGATGTTGTCATATCAATAAAGGAACAAACAGCAGCAGCTATTGCATTAAACTGCACATGCATTTCCAGGGAAGAGAATCCAGAATTAGATTTTGCCCCTTTGAATATTATCATCTGCTTATTGTGGATGTTAGCGCACATGTCCACTAGGGGGCACTGTGACCCGGTCTGGGACAAACTAAGTGGTTAGTAGGCTAGTAGGGTACACACTTCCTGCAAAACGCTGCCATTTGGTCTTCGCGTTCATTAGCAAATAGCGATCTGTTCGTTCATTTGCATCGTTTTAGAGGAGAGTGGAAAGTCTCGGCTGCAGGATTTTAGCGCACATATCCACAGCACACGTTCACACTGTGTTTGCGCCAGTCAGCTGATCAAATGTCGAATAAACACCACGATTCAAACTCTCTTTGTCTAACAGTCACCTCACATAAACAACAACTAAATACTGGATCTATAACGGGCTGTCACGTGGTGGCAAGGTCAATACAAACAGAAATAGCCGCATTCTTCGGAAGAGAAAAAAGAACCGAGACAAGCAGACAACAGCTAACAGCTGCTAAACAAAGCCCGGCTCTCACTGAGCCTCCATGTTGAACCCTGACGAGGCTAATGTTGTACCTTGTAAAGAAAAGAAATGCCCACTGGTGTCTGTCTTTTCCTCCTGTTCAGCCGCTGTGGAGGGATCCAGTCAAAAACACATCACTGCTGGATGTAAACATTCAGCCAGCTGACGCGCTGACGTCAGACGTAACGTACGCAAAAACAACGGTGAGAGGAGGAAGACCCTGAATCCGTCCCGATGTAAAACAAAGAGCGTTAATGTGAGTAGTGTAGTGTGAGTAGTGTAACGACAAAGTATTTGTTGTGCTTCCGGTTTGTGTGTGTCTAAATGGAGTTGTCTTTACCACGTGACTCAGCCAATCAGAGTCTTTTATCTGTCTTAGGTTCAACTGAATAAGCCTTGGTGGTTACTGTGTTGTTCTAATACACCAGTGACCTACACTAGGTCAATGGCCTACTGTGACTCTCTCTCTCCCTCTCTCTGTATGTGTGTGTGTGTGTGTGTGTGTGTGTGTCTCTCTCTCTCTCCCTCCCTCCCTCTCTCTCTCTCTCTCTCTTCAGTTGTGCTCTCTTTCTTCCTCTCTCTAGTTCTGTTCCAAGGTTTTTGCCTGTAAAAAGGAGGGTTTTCCTTGCCATGCTCTCCAGGTTCTTGCTCATGATGTCAACTGTTGAGTCTATATGAATAACACTATAAAGAGTTCAATCTAGACCTGCTCTGTATGGAAAGTGCCTTGTGTTGTGATTTGGTGCTATACAAATCAAAAGAATTGAACTGAATTCTGACCTGTAGGAAGTCACACAGTGGGGGAAAAGCCCAGATGTAAATAATCACATTAATGATGGCTGAATTACATTTAGCTGATCCAGTTTTAGGCTCACAGTATTCTAGACGGTTGGTTTTGATATTTTGCATGTGAGGATTTATACAACAAATAAAAAAAACTGTGTAATTAACTGACATATGTAAGTCAGCTTTTGAATTCTATGTGAAAACAATGACCACAATTCCACCCAGTGTTCTAATAATTATCACAGTAATATAAGACAATACCATTATCACAATAGGGTTGGGCAAAAGCAAAGCGCTCCAGTACTGTGACACTCATTATCGGGTCACTCCACAGGCCACCAGATGTCAGTGTTGCTCAACATAAAAACTACATGTAACTGCATGTTAACAGCACACTGAGGTCCCCCATTTTGTTCACCAGTGAGTGAGGCAGTGTTCTGTGAACGCTCGGCCATGCATACTGTGTGTCGGTGCATATTACATGCAGTGTATTTCAGTTCACTTATTCATGATGCCCGATGTTATTGCAATGCAAGATTAATAATTTCTCATTCTTACACACACATATACTTGTGAAGACCTTTATTTATATAGTGCATTTGCCCACCCCTAAACCTAAACCCCATTCTTACCAAAGTAAGGAGCAGCCAAATGTGTTCTATTTGCAAAAATGTTCTTATTCCCAAGACACACAAGAGCACACAAAGACACACACTGATTGGGCAGAGCCGTACTTGTCTATGAGTCTTTATTTGTGTTTTTCATAGAGAACATTTAAAATGGTTCATACCCCCACAATAACTGACATCACTTCTCTGGTTTATAACACTGACACAGGAACAGGGGAACATGTACATAAGTACACAAACACACAGTCACAAATTCAGCCCATCTACTGTATTTTACTTCCCAAACTAAAAAAACAAAAACAAAAAAAACCAAAATCATGACACCCCGAGGACACACAGCCAAGGCCTGTCCCACTTTACAAAACGGTGCAGTAGCAAAGGAACGACCACATCTACAAAAGTAACAAAAATTACCATACAATCTATCATTGTGGAAGTGCTTGTAATTTTGGAAGTTTTGTACTTTTCAAAAGGATATCAATATCAATGCCTAGAAAATCACCAGTAAAAATAGCTCATCTCTGTAAAAATGTGCTGGCAGGACAACCCTTGGCTGTGGAGTTTTTTTTTTTCTTTGTCACAAACTTTTTTTTTCTTTTTTAAATATTTTCAACCTGTCTTCAATACAACAACAATAACACTGATCCATCTTAAATACAAATATGTACAGAGACTTCCACGTGTTTCAAAATAATGCCCTGCACACCGACGCACTATCTAGGGGTGACGATGACGTTCTTCAGATTCCATCACAGAAACTGTCCGTGCAGTTTGGTACCTGAATCAACAGAATTAGATCACAGTTTCTTTAGCCTGACAAAAGCTTGTTGTTTTGTTTCTCTGTCACAAAACGGCCACGTAAAAGACATATTTATTGTATTTCCCTAAACACAGCAACCCTCCCCCCAAGTTCCCTTGAAATATTGGTTAAGAGATCCAGACCAAATGTTTCTAACAGTATTTGAACCAGGTTTGCCAAGTGTAAACATACCATATCTTCAAATGAGCGGAGTGAGAAAGGCACACATGATAAGACCACATGGTTTGTAAATATAGCGAGGAGGAGGGGGAGATGTGGGGGGGCGGGCTTTTGGTTTTGCTTAGCTTGATGAAAAGTGTCACTCAACTGGACTTTCTTATGAATCAATTTCAACATTCTGCTCCTCACAAGCACATGTCAGGTAGCGAACATGAGACCAGGATGCAGAGGTGTGCCTCTCCCCTCTTCAACACACAGCTGTATTTTGGTTTCCCTGAAAGTGTTATCGTGTTAAATTCATTTTCATTCCAGGTGCTTTAGGGAAACTGGGCCCTGACCAGTTTTTTTTTTTTAATTTCCTTTGCTATTTAGAATAATCAAAAACTCCTCACTACATCACTCGGTACTTCTATGTAAATAAGAAAACATACAATGCGTGGGCACAGAATCATTTGAATTTGCTTTCTCAGCTGACATTTTTTGAAAATGCTTTGCTTTAACGGCCTCAGTATTATTCATTTACATACTTCAGTAGACAATTTCATCAAGCAGTTCAAAAACGGTCATGCCATGTCAAATAATTTAGGAGAATATTTGCAGTCGTAACACTCTTGGGTAGTATTCTCATGCATTTCAAGAGAGGAAGAATATCCTAATTTGTTAACCAAATGCTTCAAAACTATCTTTCCTGAGGAAAGGTTACACAAGACATGAAGAAATGGGGGTGCAGGTGGGGGTTTAAAAGTCATAAAAAGCTTTGACATTCTTTTGAGTGATGGACACATTTGTGCAACAAATGCTTCCTACTAAAACAAGTGGGGGATAGTGTAGTCTGGCAAATCAATTTCCCACTCCCACACACTCATCTCATTTCACACAAGGCCTTGATCCAGCCGCTGCTATCGCCTCTAGCCTCAGCTGACTGGCTGACCTATGGCATTGCTCTGTTCTACTTTCGCAGCTCTCCGCGGTCACCTGAGAACCAAACTCTGCTTCCTGTCAATCTCTTTTGGTTTTTGTTTGGGAAAGAAAGTAGCACTTCCTTTTTATATATTTTCGAGCTTCGACAGCATGGGCTGAACGCCCTGAATCAAAGAGATGTCTCTGTCTGACACAACCATCCAGGTTATTTCCTATGTGAACAGCAACAAACAGGTGTGACAATGCTTTGTACTCGAACGCGCCCTCCAGTGAATACTTACTATTGCTCGTGATCTATTAGGGCTCAATGCTGGCATTTTCGATGATTATTCAGAAAGTGCACAAAGGAGTTTCATTCTACATTGGCTAAAAGCACATTTACAACATGCCTTTGACATCATAGTTACACAAGCGTATCATACTGTACACCACAGTAGCTGCAACAGATCACTCAGAGGCAGGTTACACTAAAGTCTCCTACTTGCTTGTTTCAACATTAGAGAGAATGGACTCACAGCGAGCAGGCCTTACCAGTAACAATACAATAACTGCACAATGTTCCCAAACACTATGTGCAGAACATTATTCAGAGGCATATCTTTTTTTTTTTTTACTATACACAAACTCACGACACTTAGGAACAAAGAGCCAACAATCTCATTTCAAACCGACAGTAGTTTCTCAGATTCAGTAGTACGACATACGGCAGATGTGTCTGACATTTCTGGATCAAGGACAGGCAGAAAAAGAAAAAAGGAAATATATGATAAGGGTTCCTAAATATTGTACTGTATCATCAACGCTTACTTTGCCTTCAGCTTGACTGAATGGTATGTTTAAAGCCACAGTTCAGCAGGTCTTATTGATATTAAACAAGGTGTAACTGCCTCCTATTGATAACGCCCCTCACGTCACTTCTAGACAGCTAGTCATCCTTTGATAAGGTAATACAAGAGCTGAAGAAGAGCAAGTCAACAATTACACTGGAAAAATATATGTATGTTTAGATTCATATATATATATATATATATATAGCATCTTTAAAATCTATTTATACAGAATGTATATAGAGTGTACTAATGGCCATCTTGGCAGAGAAATAAAGGCATCTGAAACAATCACCACTCTCTTGATGCCATGGTCTTCCCACGACCAGACATTGTTACATTGCAGAAATGCGAAGAATCAGGAAAGAAAGTGAGTTTTTTTGTTTGTTTTGTATTTTTTTCAGTGGCACTTTGTGCATCAAAAAATTAAAATCTAGAGTAAGGCTACAAGGGTGTGTATGTTTATCTGTTTGTCAAGAGGCCATCCTACAGTATCCTCAAGGTTTGGATATGTCACTGTGTGTGTGTGTGTTTTAGATCCATACAGCTAGCCTAAACCACTGCTGGAGTAGAGCTCTATATATGTACCATTGTACTGATGAAAAAAAAAAATCATCCCTAAGCATCTATGGTACATTACGAAGGTTTTGGGTGAGCCGGTGACGGCTGCTACAAAACGCTTGGGAGAGGTAACATTTTTTTTTAACGCTATATTTTTGTTTGTTTGTTTGTTTTCCTTTTTTTTTTTTTTTTTTTTTTTTACCTGACAAAAGCAAAAACAGAGAGACCAGATAGCAACAGAACAGTGATTGCTTTTGCTGGGTTACTGTTTTCGTCTTTACAATCAGCTGCTGGTATGTCTAGGTACAAGCCTAAGTAATCAAACAGTATTTGTATTGGTTTTGTTTCTTTATTATTAGCAGTGGATCTTTATGACTACTCAGACTCACATCACGCACATAAATAACAAAATAAATATACAACCATATCAGTCAATTTTTTCCATATTAAATAAATAATAAATACATACTTTTTTTCTCAGCCGTGGATTTCTGAATGTAGCAATAACACAAAGTATATAAACAAGAAGGAGGAAAACAAGGACAACCCAAAAAAATAACTTTTTTGTAAAATTATCAAAACATTTTTGTCAGTTATAAAACATCTACACTTAAAAAGGTCTTTAAAAAGTACTCAAAACAAAATATGCCTTGTCAGTTATCTATAAAGATTCTTAAAATATTGACATAAGACATCGCTTTGACCATGATAATCAGTAAAGATGTGTGTTTTTGCGTGTTACAAAAACAATGTTAATAAATAGATTGCTTCAAATAAATACACCTCAATAACATAAATGGCAATAAGTTACAATTTAAAAGTTCCCAAGTTTAAATAATTCATATATAACATTAATTATTGTACCACAAAACTATTCATGGAAATGAAGTGCAAGTCCTATGTTGATAAATATTATTGATATGACTAACTGAATTTAAAATGTGCGCACACTATTACTATTATCATTTCAGTTTGAAAAAAAAAGAAAAAAAAGGATTTATCTGCTGCTTTCTAAGTCACGATATCAGCTGTCTCTTGAAAAAAAAAAAACCTACACTGTCCCTGTATCTGTCTCATGACCTTGCTTGAAGAAACTCCACCGGCTGAACTGAGTCAATATTGCACTGTTGACATCTTTGCCGCAGTAATACCACAAAGCAAACACAGATTCAGTTTAGTGCATGTTTCATATTGCCGGTGTGTATGTGGTCATGAATGAGAGAGCTTCTGGAGCCGGTGAGCACATCCACTCGCCACAGTGTACGCTACAGGACAGCGGCGAGTCTTCACGTTCGACTCATCTCTGTCCGCCTCAAGCTCCTGTCAGTCCATGTTCTTCCACAGTCAACGCGAAGAAAAACTGATCAACAGCGAGACCCTCTCCGAAACAGTTAGGGACAGAAAAGTAACAACAGGTAAACATACCACAGAAAAACCACCAGATAAAGTTTCTAGTAACATTATTCTTCTTTTCCATCCATTCTGGCTGAAGGATCTGTTTCTTCATCCTAATCCCAGCAGCAGCATGGTGTGGATTTTGGTCCGCGTCACTTTTTTTTAACAGAGTGCTCCCTGGGTTAATTTTGTTGTTGAAGTTGCCGTTTGTTTAAATAACCTGAATTCCCTTTTTGTTTTGAATCATATCTTAATATATTGTAGAGTATTTCATCATCTCTCCTTCGTCTCCACCTCGGTCACGATCCTGCACTTCAGGACAGTTTGCATTCTGTGTGTGTGTGTGTGTGTGTGTGTGCATGTGTTAGTGTGTGTGTGTGTGTGTGTGTGTGTGTGTGTGTGTGTGTGTGTTGACCCTCAGACTTTGATGCCCTTCACAGCTTTGTTGATGCTCTCCAGCAGAGCCTTGTTCTCGGGGCTCTGGAAGCAGTCCTTGTTGGTGTACATGTCGGTCAGGGTGCTTACGTAGTTGTCAAAGTTCTGCTCTGTGATTGGCTCCTGCTGTGGTACAAACAACAACCAATCTCAGCTGAGAAGAACAGGGAAACAAACAGCTACGCGCGGGTCAACATGCGAGATTCACCGTAAAATAAATATGTAAAATCAATCAGAAAGTTGTGTGTGTGTGTGTGTGGGTCCAGCCCTGTGTATGTGCGTGTGTGTGTGTGTGTGTGTGCGTGTGTATGTAGACAACAACTCACCATGTGTGGCAAGCGTATATTGGCCAGGCTGCGGATCAGGGCGTGGCTGAGACCAGACAGCTCCATGAACAGAGCCTCGTTCTGCTCCTCGATCATCTTGTTCTCGTGTTCGATGCTCTTCAGGTTCTTCTCCATGGACGAGATCTGCAATACACAGCAACGGGATTTGTTCAATGGTATCACTTTAAGCTTAAGGTTGTAACTTGTCTTTTATCTACGACTAGAAATCTAATCAATTCCACATACACCATCCTGCTGCTGGAAATACTTCCTAGAAATGTGGATTGATCCGCAGCAAAAAAAAAAAAAGCTGACAAAGGCACAAATGATTTTCTGCTGTTTGAGTAACATTTGCTTAAAACTACAATGAACAGCTTAGGAAGCAATTCAGCCTTTTTTTGAAAAATGAAATAATATTTGTTTGTGAGCTGAGGTTTACATCTTGAGGCTGAAAGTCACAGACAGGCATTGAGAATGCAATGCTGGTTCAAATAAAAAATATCACCTGCTTTATCCTTCAAATTGAGCCTGTGTGATTTTTGCTGAACAGTGGTAAAAAGTGATTACAGGATAATGGCAAATGTAGTATAACAATAGTACAATCAGAGAAGAGTTATTGTAACAAATTTGGTAAGACACATCAGGCCTTTTGTCTCATATTAAGGGATTTATAGGTGAAAATAAAACAAGAACAGAAACACACACCTGAGTCTGCAGGTTGACCATTTCAGCCTCCATTTCATTGTTAGATTCGTTGAGGTCGTTTATTTCTTTGTTGAGCTGCTTGATGTCCTCATCATTGTCCAAAACTAAAGGAAAGAACAGAAACAGATATTTTGTTGAAATTCTGTTTTGTTGTGTGTTGAGTTGTGGGCATCTTCTGAATCCCAACTCTATATCCACTTGGACCTGGTTCCATACTCAACTCAACATTCTCTCTTAAACTAAGGTTTTGTAACTAGGTTTGGGAGACCACGCCTTCCACACACACACACACACACACACACATTCTCAAACTTTAATTATCTGAAAAGTCTCACATCGTCGGCCCCTTGCCTTCCAGTAATCCCAGGGGAAGATCCTGTCTTTGGCATCAGAGGGATAACGTCCCTTCAAGACACCTCTATCCAATCCGTTCAAGATCCAGGCTCCCAAACAACAAGCAAAGAACCATGACCCACATCCACCACACCAACACCCGACCGTCCCTCTGCTTCAAACATGGCTGGGTGGACAGTCGCCTGCTAAAAACCTCTGAGATGGCAAGGTCATGTCAAATCCCCTCCAGGATAACTCCACCCTGTTTCCAAATTACTCTTTTATTCTTCCATTATTATTAAACAAACTGAACACATGCATCCCAGCAACCTTTTCCTCTCCCATTGTTTCTACCTTTCCTGTCCCATCTTCTTCAGCCTCAGGACCTCCCACCTCGATGATGGCCATCACAGCTGTCTAGGCAGCTCACACAACAGTCAACCTCAGCCCATCTACCTCTTTCAACTTGAGTCTGTACTAACTCATCTGTGACTACAAAAGTTTGAAACTAGCCAGTCAAGCATGGTGGTAACACGATTCTGGTTTCACCACCACTTTTACCAAATTGTATCCAGATAGAAAATATTGCCTGATCTCCACTCCAGGCATTCATTTTGCATTGGAGCTGCATTAATGGCATCTAAGCAGGGAATCCCTGACCACACCATTAAGACATGTAGGCTCACATTTTAAGTTTTACTTCTGATGTAATTTTTCTTTTGTCTGAATAGTGTTTATTCAAGCACTCAAGAAAACTATGGGTCAATTTATTTAGTTATTTTATTTTATTTTATTTACTTATTTGTTTTAAATTTGTGTTGGTGTTGATTCTGCTTTTTGTGTCTGTATTATGTAAAATATGTGTTGTATCTTGTCTGATCTGAGTCAATTAATAAAAAATCTGATCACAAAAAAGAAAACAATGGGTCTGGTTTTTTCAAAAACAAATCCCTAACACTCATGTAAATAAACAGAGATTTTCTGTCACCACATCCTACCGTCAGTGGCTCTGAACTTGGTGCTCAGGTAGTCCTCTGCAGGGAACTTGGCCTTCTTCTTGGCATACAAGGCTCTGGGGCATCCTGAAAGGCTGGAGACACAAGTGACGCACAGAGTCACCCGACTGTACTGTTCCTAATACTTCACATACTGAACTAACACATTTGACATTACATCTAAACACATACTGTACATGAAATGAAACGTGTTTATTAAGGAATCAAAAGGTCAAAAGGCCAAATGTCCAATTTCAACTAGATATATGTCAAATTAAGGAAACAGGATGTAGTTCTCTTCTTAATTTAAGAAATCTATCAACATTTTGGGAAATACCCTTTCCTGCGGAGAGTTAGATTGATGCCAATCTTGTTGACTCTGTGTTCAGAGTTGATAGTTGAAAAATACGCTTACCAACGTCTCTTGAGTTTAGCAAGTAACATGTTAATTAACTTTCTTCTTTTTTTCCTTTTCAGTGCACAAAGAGAAAACAGAAACGTAAAAACAACTTTTTTTTTTATTGTTTGGGAATATTTGTCGGACAGCTGCTTGCAGGCTTGTGATAACATGAAACCACAGTTGTCATTTTTACATTTCTTTTTCTGTCAGATTAAATACGAGAAACAGGACACAACATTCGAATTAGTGAGGTTTGGACAGAACTAGGTGAGATGGCTGTTTTCTATGCCTCAAGTTTTTAAACTAAACTAACATCTCCTGGTTCCAGCTCCATACTTAGCGTACAGACATGAGAGTTGTATCAATATTCTCATCAAGAAAGTGAAGAACTCCCAAACTGTTGACCTAAACGTGTTTTTGCAAATAAAGTGTCTTTGCCATGTCTTTGTGGTACAACTATCTTATTTGAAGACCCAAAAACAGGCCAACAACCAAATCAAGTTAAAAAAAAAAAAAGTCAGCATGAGTTTACCTGCGGTGTGTGAGGAAGCTTCCGTTAGCGTGTCCGGAGCCGTCACAGCCCGGGGTGGGACAAGTCGGCCCCTCTGTCTTGAAGGCCTTCCAGTTGAAGGGTGTGCCATTAAGGAGCCCCTCCTTCTGTCTGCGGGCCGCCAGCGGACACCCGTAGGCACTGCGATGCGTGGCATACTTCCCACTGATGTGCCCCAGGCTGTCGCAGCCCGGCACTGGGCATCTGCAGAGAGCAGAGGACAGCAGGAAAAAGACGAGAGGAGGGTTGTGCAGCAGAAGAGGGAGAGGAAGTGTTGAAGACAGGCAGCAGGGAAAGAAATAAAGAGCAAGAGAGCACGAGGGTTAGAAGAGGAGAATCCAAAAACACAAACTGTAGAGAAAGTTGGGATTATCAGACTTAAGATTTAAGTTACATACTTTCTCTACTGGGCCAATATTTATCTTCTTACATCTGTGTTTGACATATTACTTATGCAATGACTAATAATCCTGATGCAATAGCTATTAGGATTTTGCACATGCTGTTATCGGCATGCTCTTAAATTAACTGTCTTGTGTGCAAATGCATCATGAAGCCGAGTATTTCTCATGTATTGGCAATCTACTCTACAATACTCTACCATGAACTACATTCAGAATCAGTATCTGCAGTAAGTGTATTTTCCCATCAGTAAGAGCCTGATTGTTTGATTCAATTACAGGGGCAGGTCACTACCTCTGCATATGATTCACAATGGCTTTCCTCTCTCTCTTTCTTTCTTTTTTTTATGGCATTTTACTTTTACCGTCAGTCTCGCTAAAAGCAGACATTATGGCTTTCTGAGCGGTACGAACTTTAAAAGCTCGGAGTCCTCCTGGTTGTCCTTGGTAGGAGTTTTAATTCCACTTTTCTTGGCACGCGGGCACCCAGAGAGACTGAAAACAGAAAGTATGGAGTTGATAACATAGGGTTGAAAAGAGGTCTGGTGATGTGATTGCTTGATAAAGGGAGAGAACAATATAATAATTTTACTGAGGCTGTTCAACCAAATTACAAACCAAATCAACTCAAAACACCTAACATGGCCGAAAATAGGATAATGGAAAGGTGTGGAAATGTGTGAGTATGTGATCCCTGGCTAATTCTACCATGAACTGTCGCTAGGCCTCTCTGACTGACTGTGCGTATGTGTGTGTGTGTGTGCGTTTTGGTGAGTGCATTTGTGTCTTTTGTGTGTTACCTTCTGTGGGAGGCGTAGTTTCCTGTGATGTGACCTGAGCCATCACATCCTGGAGTCGGGCATCTGGGAAACGGAGTAATGTTTGACAATTAGTACAAGGTTAGCAGGAAACGTAGCATTGCATATATTCATTCTTATGGGTGATATTTGGTTTAAATTCATTTTGCCTCTTTGCCATTTAAACACTTCACATATTAACTGATTAACGTGAAATGAAGTCACTGGAATCCTACAAGAAGCCTTTGATTAACTGCTAAGATGTAACTTTTAATTTGAAACTGTTCCTGAATGCAAACAGGTAAATAAACAAATACATCTTGGTATCTGGCTGGAACAAAAAGTTATGTTTAAATTTCACTTTGACACACTTGACAGAAGCTCATAACTGAAGCTTCATCTTGTCTGTCAAAGATAAAGGTGATGTTGTCTATGGACAAACTTGTGCCTCCACCCTGGATTTAGTTCATCACGCTTTACTAAGATTCACTGACAGTTATTCTTGTTAATTATTGTTGCATGCATTTATTCTGTTATATTTGTACTCTTAACATCATTAGAAATGAGAGCATGCCCCTCTGAGATTTAAATAAAGGTTGAATGGAAGAAAAAGCATAGTCCAAGCCAGCTGCAGAAAAAAATACCATGACAGATGTAGCAGGAGCAGAGGCAGCAACAAAAGATTAGTTAACTTCAGCAAAAATCAAGCGCTGTGGCGTCGGGTGATGTCAGTAGCAGTGCATTGAAGTGGCAGTGAAAAGGCAGTGAAGGTGTAGAGCACACATACTTGAGTTCAGGGGTGTGGGCCGCCATGAGGGACCGAAGGCTCTTATCAGCGAGAGGACACCCAGAAAGACTGAGAGGAAGAAGAAAGAGCAGAGGACAGACAGAAGGAGAGGAGGATAAAAAAAAAGGGGGCAAGGAAAACAAGTGTGAGGGGATTGAAAGGAAAGAGAAGAAAGCCACGAGTGAAGGGAAATAAAGAATGCAAGGCACACCAAGGTCATTTCAGAAGAAGAGGACAGACAGCAAGAGGTAAATTACTGATGCATATCAAAATCAATAACTGTCTTTGCTTCCTGGCCGACTCATGCTACATTACTGCCTCTGGCATGTCAGGGTCAAATCAAAAATTTTAACTAGTAGTGGGGCGTCCACTTTGGAGTCTGAGTCAAGCCAACGTGTTATGTAAGAGTAAGTTTGTATATAGATCAATAGCATACTGTAACATCAAGTCTGTAAAGGTGTATACCTGCGATGGGACGCGTAGTTTCCAGTGATGTGACCACTGCCATCACAACCAGGTGTTGGGCACCTGGAGAGGACGAGACAAAGGCAGAAGAAAAAGGGGATGCATGCAGGTTAGACAAGAAGACAAGACCAGAGGTTGTTCTTAGTCGAGCTAGTGATGTGGAAATATAGACAGCCCCGTCGATAGGCCCACCACTTTGATCAAGACTGAAATACCTCAAGTGGATTATTATTATTGCCATGAAACTGTGTAGAGACATTCATGGTCCCCAGAGGATGAACTCTAATGACTTCCTCTGACTTTTCCTTTAGTGTCAACATGAGGATGACGTTTGTGGTTTTGAGGAAAATAACACCACAGCTTTTGGACGAAATTTGATACAGAAATTCATGTTCCTTCCAGGATCGCTTGTTAAAGCCTTGCTGAGCCCTTAACCTTCCAGTCTTTACATTTTTTTTAGTTCTTTGTACTAACGTCAACATAGACTCTGTTACTTACGAGAGCAGCTCTTTCTTGCTGTCCTTGGGTTGGAACTTGACTTTGAAGCAAGGGGTCGTGACCTCTCCTGGGTACTTCCTGTCCTCCAGACAGTCCTGCATCATGTCACAGTCCTCTGGGTCGGATGAGACGAACGACTGGCCGGTGTGCTCCATCTGACAAATCGATTAAAAAACAAAGATGAGCACAAATGAGCTGGTGATTCCTCAGTGATTCCTTCACCATTTAAATTGTCCAAGTGGGTTGTGTGGATTGTACTGACTTTTTTAGTAGTTAGATATTTGTATACAAGCAAAGAAACTTTGCAATCCACCATGTGCACACAAGTCTCCACTCTGATCCGATTTTTATTCTTTTGTAGACAAGTGATGCAGAGTGTCCTCATAAAAAATTTACACTCAAAGCCATTTATATTTCTTTTGAAAAAGTTCAAAGGAGTAAAATTAGCATATGCCAAAGTCAGGATGGTGCAATGCACCTGACACACCACCTCTGTTACACAGTGCAATGTTTTAACTGTGGAGTAATTCTCGCATTTCACTGAAATAAATGAATAATAGAAAGACGACAAGGGGACAGGAAATGAGACGGGGGAATTAGAGAAATACAAAGTGATGTAAACAAGCAAAAGTTTCTTATTCCAAAAGCTTTGGGGGAATTCTGTCTATTATTATTTAAGTTGCAATACATCCTCTGTGACTAATATGACAGGAAATATTGTGGTATGTTCTGACCTCGTCCACTTCCTCCTCCCTCTGACGGTTGGGTTTGGTGTAATCTAGAGGCCCCTCCCACTCCTCCTGCTTGTAGGCGAGTAGGTTTGGTGACGTCATCCCGCTGCTTCCACCCTGATGGAGCGAGGAAGAAGAGGAGGAAGAAGGGTCTGGAGAGCGAACCCCGGGGCTGGTGCCGGACAGACTGCCCTCTCGTTTAATAGGCTTCTTCATGCTCAGGTCCAGGGTGCCGTTCTCATCCACTTCGATGTCCATTTCCTAGAGAGAACACGTAAAATACCCAGGTCATATATCAACATCATCAGCTTTTCATACAATCACTGATTTTGGACTAAACACTTGTTTCTAAATACCTGTTTGAACACCATGGTTAAGAGGTCCCAAAGTGTTCAATATTACATGAGGCATTATGACACTAACTAATATTTGTAGTATTCTCAAATATAAATGAATAATGGAATCTCTGGTGCACTTCAGTGTATATGAGAGGGAGTCCTGTGTGATGAGGACTAATATTTTGCTTAGTTTAATTAATTGAGTTGGTTGCAGTGCAGCACATACACATTTTTTTGCCCATATTTCCCTGCATCATAACTTCATGTAACAGTCATGTGCATGTAGGAATTTTGATTCAGATTACATGGGTGAGCCATGTTTTCAGCATTGATCTAAAATAGCACTCACATGTGCTGGTTAAAGAGAAGGAAAATCAAAAAAAGAAAAAGGGCTTGGGAAAAAAAGGAGAAAGAACTGGTTGATGAGCTCAGTGTTTCGGTGTTTTCGATATTGGATTTCAGCTGGCTCCAGCTCTGATTCCAGATCAGTCCCCGGTAGATCTGCACTGTAATGCCGCACAGCTGAGGTCTGCTCTTGGATCAGTGCCTTGCTGAACAACACCTTGCTCTGCTGTGCCGCCAGAGACATTAATCTTCACTTTTTTATCTTCCTAAAACCATGTCAGGAAATCGAAAAATGATGAAGCAGTCACTTTCTCTCCTCTGTGAGGCAAAGGGGCTTTTAAAAATCACAATATGGGGGAAAATGGTGCTCCAATTACACCTCCTGTGCACGGAGAGAGGAGGAGAAGTGAGTGAGAGGCAGAGAGGCGTAGACAAAGAAAGAGAAGGAATCAGTGCAAGGGGATGAAGAGGGAGATAAAAGAGAGTAAAAGAGATATGAAAAGAAAGAAGAAGAGTGGGAGATCCATCTGGCAGATAATGAAAAAGGGCTACCTGGTGGAAAAGTAATCCAGGGAACTGGCAAATTCAATAACAACATGAAAAGTATGCAAGATGGAGGGATGAAAGGATGAAAGAAGACAGAAAAGGTGATGCAACTGCATCTCAACACTATCCTGTTGCTGTAAGCCAATGTCTCCTGTTGATATATTCATGCAGAGTTGATGGGGAGAGAAAAAAATGAGAGGAGAGGAGAGAGGAGAGGAGGAGAGGAGAGGCACACCCACTGCCATCCCCTCTCATCTAACCAGCTGTGGCCTGCAAGCCTTCCATCTGCACTACAATCAGCTGCAACACTTTACAAGAATGACATCACCCATAAACAACTGATTCATTTCATATGTGTAAGTTTTGATCTCACTTTAGAACTAGGTGATGAGGAATTGATTTCACCATCTTTAATTGCAATTTTAAATAAGTGCTTAATTAACAGGAACAAATGGACAACTGTGGTGTGTTTACTTTGTTTTGGGATTTGGTGCTGAGGTTTTCAGGTTTCTCCCAGCAGCGTGTAGACAGGTTCAGGATGGCAGTGGCAGCCATGTGAGCGGCCTCGGCATCGTGGGAGTAGTCGTAGGCCAAGGAGGAGCTCTTCCCATAACCGTGGAGGCTGAGGCTGGGCGATGACGACTTGGGGAAAGAGGGCTTAGCTGTGGGAGGACAAAACACAACTTTAGTGTGATCATGAAATACAAGAATATATATTTTCTTGCTGGAAGCACAACCTAAAACACAACTAATTGAAACTAATAATACCAGGTGCAAGAAAATTAAAAAATGTGAAAATAATGACGGAAAATGTGGAGCGAATCAGAAAAAGAGAGAGAGCCTGTGTATTATAAAAATCATAGCTGGACATTATAGGAGTCTAGAAAATCAGCACCTCTAAAGTTCACTGTTAAACATGTTATATCTCCTTTGTTTCATGCTTACAGAAAAGAAAATGTAAAAATGACAAGTTGTGGTTTTATAGCAAGTTACATGCTCGAGTATTTTTGGCCAAGAAGTTACTGCTGAAAGCCAAGAAAATATGCCATCTCCTAACTATAGCTTGACATTTAAGAGATAGATATGAAAGTGGTATCAATCCTGTCATCTAACTCACAGTAAGAAAGTGAATAAGCATGTGTCCTGAAACGTATTGGGATGATCCTCTAATGCAACACCAACAGTACAACAGACTACATACTACACTTAAGTCTGAGATGAAATATGCAATTGAACGTCCAGCCTTATCCAACACATGACTATGCAAAAGAAACGCACAGCCCTCTCTTACTTTTGAAGGCTTTGGGTGAGGTTTCGCTGGTGGGCATCTTTGGAGCAAGCATGCGTTTCCCGAACACTTGAGCATCGAAGCTTGCATAATCGAAGGACACCTTGGAGTACTTCTCCAGCTCCTTGGCCAGGTTGGCACGAGGTGTGGTGGGCGCGATGTTGGGCCTGTAGCTGCCGTACTGGGGCACCTCAAGCTGCTTCACGAAGCACATGGGCCTATGTGGAGAGAGAGAGGGCATCAGGGTGGGGCTGGTTGGGGGGTAAAAGGGGGAGGCAGGAGGGGGATTAAGAAGAAATAAAGCAAAAAGTAGAATGGAAACGAACCGAATAGAACAGAGTGGACGAAGGAAAAATGAGGACTGACGCAATAAAGAGTCATACAATAAACATAATGAAACAAATAGAGAGAAGAGAATAAGAGAATGAGAGAGGGAGGTAGAGCGACATAGAGAGAGTAAAGATAGGGGCAACGGTGTACTTAGCAGGAGTGCAGCAGGATTAAAAGCTCTCTTATCAGCAGAGGGCACATTTGCATGTTGTACAGCATGGAATTTATGAGCTTTAAGCCCTCTCGTTTTCCTGGAGAGCCCGGGCTTTTGTCAGCCCTGTTGGCGTAAATCCACTGATAGACCAGGGAGAGGTAGAGGGGCAGCGGAAGAGAGAGGGAAGAAAGGAGGAGAAGACTGGGATGGAAAGAGGGAGGCAGGGTGGAGGTGGGAGATATATGCAGGGGGTGAAGTCTGCTTTCTTGTGTCTTTCACTGAAGCCCATATCACAGTCTGTCTCCAAGCATACGCTCATTAATAAGCTGGCCTGTTGTCACACTGCTGTCGGGGTGGCATACCAAAAATACAAGTTCACATCTGGAGGAAGGGAAAAACTTTCTACTACTGATCACCGCTTTTTTAAAATTCTTTTTTATTTATTCAACATGAATTCCACTAGAGCACGCATTGCGCGAGGAATTCTTCTGCTCCAAACAGCCAAGTTCATTTTAATAACAATCTGAGAAGGAAAACCAAAGCAAGCCTTATTATGTTTTAATCCTTGATGCTTTGTCCGACCTCTGATGAGGTTTTCCTCAAGGAAAGCAATTATTTTTCCTATCCCCCCGCAACGTCCCTACAACTTGCATAATTAGCTTATCAGCTGCATTATTAATTAAAATACCAATGAGGAAGAGCATGGACTTAGCATAATACCAGTGTCTGGTTTGTGTTAATTATCATTCTTCTGGCCATGATCACGGTGCCTGATCAGTTGGGGAGATGAATGGAGATAAAGAGATCTCAGTCTTTGAGGTGACAGTAATGATCGGACCGCCAGACTGAATGCTCCGAGACCGTCTCACTTATTGAGCCATTCACAGGCCGGCTTCCTCTCCCGTGAGAGGCACAATAACCAAGGTTGGGATTGTGTCTGTGGTTTCTGTGAGTTGTAAACTAGCTGACCTTGAGAAGGACTCAGCTGTGCGAGGCTTTTACCGAGGTGAAAGGTTCATTATGCTCTGTCTGCCTCACCATTCTCCGACATACCCACAAAAGGCATTAAAGGGTTATCACAAGTCAAAAATAAAACTGAATACGTAAAGTGTGAGACTCGGACTATGTAAAAAGAAATTTTAAAGCTTTGCATTTCTCTTATAACCTTCACTCAGTTTCTTATGTACTTTACTTCTAATACATTTTTTTTTCAAAAAGACATTCTAAAATGTCTAAATTACACGACTGGAGACTTTGGTGATCACCCACCTCAACACTCTGTCATTGGGAAATCCTTTGAGGTGCTCGCCGCCCGGCTGAGAGAGATGCGGCTTGTCGTGGCCCTTTGACAGCTTCTCTGCAGCTGCGATGGGGCATCCAGAAAGACTGGAGGGACGGAGGACGAGAAAGAAGATGAATATCAAAACGAGGGCATGTTGCTGACTATGTGAATCTGCACCATGCTGCTGTGGACTGACACAACTGCTGTCCTGCATGCATGAATACATGAGCTTGCAAATACATAAATGGAAATACACGACCCGTGTGTGACACTCTCATCCGCAGACAGACCGAAGACACACACAGACACTGTGCTGTAGTGTATGTATGCATACCTGCGGTGTGTGTTGCGGTTGCTGTTAACGTGGCCCTGACCAGTGCAGCCGGGAGTCGGACACTTCAGCACATTCTCATGCATGGCTAGAACTGAGGAGAAGACAGGGTATAAATACACACATACTATCAAGGGAAATCCACATTCTAATTTCAACAATTTAAAATACTATATTCATGAAAGGGACTATGAAACTTATCAGTGTGGGGAGGAATTCTTTATTTCCTTTTATAAGACCACACTCCTATGTTTCCAATTAGCTCTTCCTGCCCCTCCTAATGATTTTTCTACAGTCTAAGTACAAATGCCAGCAGGAATTTGAATGGAGCCATAATAAGAAAATAGCAAGGAACTGGACTATGTTTAACAAACCTGTGGTCATGGCAACGCAAACCTCTGGTATGTACGGTATATAGGAAGTGTCTTTATAATGACATTGAGAGATGGGGGTAAGCAAAGAAAAACCCAACACCACTGCAGATTCATATTAGAGAATCAAATCAATGAACTAAATCCAAATCTAAATCAAATTAAATGTTGGTAGCTTTTTTTTTTTACCTGTGTGTAAAATGGTAAAGAGTTCAGACCTTGGTAATGTGAATAGCCTCAAAGTGAGATATCTAAAACTGGTATTTCTGTGAATATTCTGTGATGTCTAACTGCACGGTGAGGAGACGTTTTGGGTTTCCATCACTGTCAGAGTGCCCTTTGTTGTCACTGTTCTTTTCTCCGTGCTCATTTTCATTTTCTAAGCAGCTGAAGAAAACTCACTCTCGGGGGGGATCCTGTCCTTGTGAGGACAGCCTGACAGGCTGCGGTGGTGGGGGTAAAGACCAGTCACATGACCCGTCCCATCACACCCTGGCGTGGGACACTTGATCTCCCTCTTCTCTGGCCGGCTGCTCTCTGGATAGACGAGGGTTAAAGTTGATAGGAGGAGAAAAGGATGAGGAGAGGAGAGTCAGTGATGAGAGAGATGGAGAGGGAGAAGATGATGAATAAGGAGGACAAAAGCAATTGGTTAATGTCATGAGACCGTCTGCATGGCTGAGCATGAAATCTAGATATATTCCAACAAAGGCAACACTGTCTTTATTAGCTTCTCATGTCTTATGTATATCTGTGCACTGTATTTTAAGCTTGTAAATGTGATCAGTGTTAACCTGAACAAACTTGTCCTGTACGCTTTGATGATTTTATTTTTTACACTTATCTGACATCTTCAAGGATTTTGTTTGGATCTCGGACAAAACAACACCTGAAAACACTTTAACACCACTAGAATTTACGCTTAATTAAAGATGCCTACTCCTCCCTACTGCTACTGGAGATATCTGTGTATCTGTGGCACCGGAGAGAGCAAGAGCGGCAAGAGGATGGTGTGATGCTCTATTGGCCTTCAAATTGAATGTTAACGAGACATGCATCTCCTAATTAGCAGGAAAGTCACCACGGGAGGGAGTAGAGGCCAAGGAGAGGGCAGCGGTACCAGGCATGTAATCACACTACTGCTATACTGTGAGGAGCATAACAAGTGGGCAGCATGCCAACTGTGAAACACAAGACCCGAACACATGCAGCATGTAAACACTCCACCGCTGACTGTGGAACAACCTGCACTTTTCCCTTTCCTCCCCTCCCTCTCTCCAACATGTTGCCTTCTCTCTTGTGTTTCCTCCCTTCTTGCTCTCTCTTCAAGCACTCGGCTCTTCATGGAAATCTATTCAACTGGAACCACTTCATCCCCATCACAATGGAGGAGGGAGGACCTAAACACAGCTCCGTGACTCATCGCTGTTTATTCGGTACACTGTGTTTATCTGTACGCTCAAGTTCAGCACATGACGCCTTGTGCTGTTTTAGAACATCATTTTCTCTATTCTGCGTGTGACCAAATGTACGAAGCAATCATTTCTGCAAAAAGTGCCACGCTGGCAGTTTTCTATGTTTGTGCAATTGATTGCAAAAGCAGTTTTCCAAAGCTGACAACACACTTTTGGACGTATTTCTTTGTGATTCCATTATGGTATTAAAATTAAAATTCAAATATAATGTAAAACTTCGTTGAGATAAGTAATAAAGTAAACACATGACCTTTAGACTTGTGAGTGGTAGCAACTGAAAAAAACGACACCATCAGCAGGTGAACATCAAGCTCAGATGTTGGAGCGACCTTGAACTCACCAGGTGACGGCCTTGCTTGTAGTAGCACGGTCACATGGTGCTAATGTGGTTGTAGTATAATAGATAAATAAAGTGGAATAAATGTTCCTCATGTATTGCCTACCTCAAGCACTTTCATGTCTCAGTACAAGCTGTAACTCCCTCCCCCTCCCCCTCCCCCCCCTGTTCCCCACTCTGCCCTACCTTTGCTGAAGTAGCTCTTGCGGAGGACGTCCAGGTGCTTGGGCCTGTCATCCATGGTGAAGTATCGCTGGTGGTGGATATCCGGGCTGCAGAGCAGGTCTCTGGGCCGGGCTGGCTTCCCCTGCTCTGCCTTCAAGGCAATGGCTTGCTCCAGCAGGCCCAGGTTCCCTCGGGTCATGTCGAACATCTCCGACTCGTCCATCACCATGGAGCGCTGCGACAGGCTATCTTCGTCATCGTGCTCGTCGTCCCCATCCATGTCATCGAAGTCTTTCTCCTCTGACTTATCTGATCGCACTTCGATAATGTCCGGAGAGGCCGAGGACGAGGCTTTGTGAATTTTATAGTTCTCACCACTGATGTTGGGAAAGTAGTCCTTGTGTTGACTGGCCCTGTGGGAGCTGTGGCTTAAAGGAGAACTGGTCTTATAGTTTTGAAGCGGGCTATGTTTATGAGAGTCATATTTGTCAAGTGGACTGGCCCTGTGTGCTTTATAGTCCTTCAGAGTACTGGCTCTCTGGTCTGGAGCCTCGGCGTGTGTTCCCTGAGCTGCTGTGGTGCTGGTGATGGTGCAGATGGCAGTTGGCACATCAGAAGTGGGCAGAGTGTTATTCGCCTCCCTGCGATCGTTCTCATCTTTCTCCTCATCCTCCTCTTCTTCTGCTGGAACGCCCTGCTGTGCTGGCGATGCAGCCTCTTCCTCCTCTTCATCCTCCTCTTCATCTCTAATCTGTTTATGCTGGACATCGTCTGTCACACTTTGGTGGCTGTCCTGGCTCATGTGGCTGCTTCTGTCTGGGCTCATTCCTGGCTTGTCCTCCAACTCCTCTTCCTCCACTTCAGCTACATCAGATGATTCTTCCAAAACTTGATCTTTGTGTGCCACCTCCTCCTCTTCCTCTTCCTCCTCATTCATGCCCTCCTCCTGCTCGGCCTTTATTTCTTCACCTTGTTTCTCTAGCGTGGCATCATCCTCCTCACTGGCAATAGGTTGCTGAGCATCCACAGTTGTGGCATCGCTGTCGGAGACTCGGCCGAGGTGGAGGAGAGAGTTCGCTGCCTCTTCAGTGCTCTGAAAGGGAGACTGACACTCAGCTGCAGGAGGCGCTGCTCCCAGCTCAGGCTCGATGATCACGCATTCTTCTTCTGTGGAAATTGAAAAGAAGAGGTCAGAGCTGCTTTGCAGAAAAAGAACTCCTAGTGGCCCTAGTGGTCACTTGAAGGCATTACCTCCAGTAATATTAGAGACCTGTGTAGAGACTCTTTGTAGCCTGTTAGTTGGATTAATATGTACCACTGACCACTGTGGGAAATGTAGGACCAAGTATTTTTGGCCATCAAAGCATACAAGACGCCTAAAATCAAGATATATTGATCCTGCTGCTTCGATTTTGACAATTCATTTTTTTTTATTTGTCTCGTGAGAATTCCTCAACTTTATGGAAGTGCAATACTAAATCACTGGAGAATTCTTCAATCATCTAAGTTTAGAAAATATAACAAAATACCCTTCACTGTTTCCAGGATACCAAGGCGAGCTTTGAATGTCTTGTTTTGTCCGAGTACAAAACCCAAAGATATTACATTTACAATAATACAGAGTGGAGGAAAAACAGCACATACTCACATGGCATAATTGATTATTACACTTTTCCTCACTAGTGATGTGTTTAATATTAGCTGATGTGTCACAGTAGAAGAAACCTACCTTCCTCAGCTGCAAATGTGTTCTCCTCCTTCTTGCATGTCTCTTCTTCTTCCCTTTTCTCTTCCTCCTTCTGTGTCTCGTCTTCCTGTCCATTTGTCTGTCCATCTTGCGTCAGGTCTTCTGTCGTCTCCTCCCTCTCCTCCTCTACGGCCGCCTCCCACCCCTCCATCTCCACCTCCTTGGCCTCACCTGCTTCCTCCTCATCCTTCTCAGCTTCGGCCTCACTGCTGGCGTCACTGTCTGCACTGAAGCCCTCGTCCAGGGCCAGTTTCAGGGGGTGGGCCTTCCTCTTGGAGGCAGGTCGCTCTGTGTCCTGCTCTTGCTCTGCCTCGGCCTCTGCTTCCTCTAGACGGCGCTTTCTGGCTATGGGGCAACCCAGAACACTGAGGAGGGAAAGAAAGACAGAAAAGGCAAACAGAGAGAACATGAATACCAAGCGGGTTGTAATCAGAAATCACTAATGCACCTCATCACGTCCATGATTAAGCTTAAGCAGCATAGTGGAGGATGTGTATGTGTTTTGACATGAAGAAGGATGGAGCCGATGTTTCAGAAGACAGTATGGGGGGGGCATCACAACCAATCTGAGCCTATTGCCTGGAACGTTTAATGAACAACTTTGTATGGAGAGGCAGGCAGGCGAGGCAACAGAGGGTGAAATCCAATAAAGTCCCTCTTACTCTCACCTGGGGGACGCCAAGAGAGATTGAGGGACGATCTATAAACAAACTGCATCTGAAATTGCCTGCTGAATGAATACACATGTAAACAGCTAATGTCTGCCATTCAATAAAGAAGAGTCACAAGCCAGTGAGCTGAGTCTCACCAGGTCTCTGAGGGCAGGCGCTGACAAGGAGGGAGGGAGGATGAAGAAACCACATGTCACTGTTGTTTCCTGAGGTCACGAGAAAAAGTTGGAAACCACTGCCCTCACTTTTTTTTTTGCTATTTTAGATATTTTTATGACTAGAACCCTGCTCTTCTTCAGCCCCATTCATGGCTTAAATCCAGCTAAATTGCCCTCTACTACATCCAACAAATGATATATGTAACATGTGAGGTTTGGAGGAGCCAGTAGGTTGATTTTGTTACCTTTGGACAGAACCAGAAACTAATTCCTTGGTCCTTATGTCATCTGTATCACCTTTATGCTAAACTAGGCTAACTGGCTGGAGCATCACAGTGCACAGATATGACAGTGGTGTGGTTCTTCTCATCTAATTTCCCATAATGTCAAACTATGCCTTTAAAAAAGTGAGATGTGGTTTTCTCCACAAAGAGAGATGATGAGAAAGACAGATGGACAGAGAGGAAGGACAGACAGGGGGTTTGGTTTTTAATCTGTCCTACCTTCTGTGTCGTGAGTATCTCCCACTGATATGGCCAGAGCCATTGCATCCAGGGGTGGGGCAGCTGGATGGGATGGATGTAGGTTAGAGATATGTTTAAGACACAGCATTTTATTCCCTATGCAGAAGTTATGATAACCACAGGCAATAAAGAAAGTAAATTAAGATAAACAAAACACAGCAATGACAAAGCGAGCACACGTCATCCAAATGCACAAGGATATGTTTCCCCCCCATCCATCCAGCAGATGCACATGATGTATGAATACAGGTGGCATCAAGCCGGGAAGAATATAATATTGTATGTCGTACATCAACCCTGGCCTACATCCTGTTAGTATGAGCGATAAGGATCAGCGGAGACCTGCTGTAATTTCCTCTGCTCTGCTCTCCTCACTAGTCATCATCATCGGGTCTCGCTCTCTCCTCCTCTCATCTGAAACAGTTTGCTATGACCCCTCAGGACAGCTCATTTCAATTCTCATTAACTTCCCCCTGCAATTGCCCTTTATTACTCCAATTAAGCTTATTATTAATTTCACTTATTAAAAAATACTGCATTTGCATTTTAAATGAGGTGCTCTCTGGCCTCCCTACCATTTTTTTTTTCATAATCCAAAAACTGAAAGGTTATTTTGGAGTGCTGAGCACAGATCAATGTTCAGAGCTGAAGTGTGGCACAATGAGAGAGGATGAAAAATAATTAAGGAGGAGGGGGAGGAAGGAGGACAATGGGATTCATGACTGGTGAGGCCCTGAAAGCTGGCACCCGGGTGGGAAATGGGCAGAGGAGAACGAGGAAGGTAGGTCAGGAGAAAACCAAAATCCTTGCCCTTCACCATCCTCTCACCTCACACTGTATCCTTCAATGTGATTGATCATACGCCCCTTTCACTGCATCTACTGTATGTGTTCATAGCAGGAAATAGCTAAAGGATGTGAAAAATCAATAGCAGCCTGTTAGAGGCGCTGACCACAAGCTGAGACGTGCTGATGATAAGATAGAAAATAATAATATACAACCATCTAAAGAAGCAATGATAGTGAGCGTATGAGTGTGCTGCGGTGAACATAAAAGAACTTTATGAAAGGGCACAAAGATGAAGGTGTTTCCTTACCTCAGCTCTTGTCCTACAAGCTCAATAGGAACTGAGAGAATGGGGGACAGATGGGGGCAGGGAAGAAAGACACAGGGAGGGAGAACAAAGGTGAACGACTGCTCAGCCCCTCCGGTAAGAGAAACTCAATAAATCACAAATGCATGGTCTTCCCCATAGAGGCATATACACTACTGACTGCATAATCATGAGGAAAAAACATCCACACAGTCCACAGCTCACATACAAACACACACACATATCCAAATGCAAACATACGCACATACACTCACATGTTCACAAAGGCCAGCACAAACCAAACAGAAGTATAAGCACTTGCCTGCCCAAACACATGAACACACACACACACACACACACACACACACACAAAGCATACACAGCGAGGGGAAAACCTAAAGCAGCCAAACTGCATCCTGCTGTTTTAGAAAAAAGTGACAATTACATGGAGACTCAGCAATAAAGCATGATTAATTGTTGCACTTTAGTTATAATTGGGAAATGAAACTGCAAAAGAAAACTGCCTTCATCAGTTGGAAACTGCCTGTCTTCCTGGGACAACTTATAGTAATTGCCTCAAAAATATAAATCAAGCTTTGCTCACAAATAATACACACAGAGACACACACATCACCCTCAGCCGGCTATAGGCATCGATCCGGAGCAAAAGAATGAGTTTGGAGAAAAATCTTGTTTTCATTTGGAGCAAACGAGAAAAGAATAAGATCCTGGAGAATTCAGTTTAGGCCACCATATCACATGCATTGAGCACATGTTAGAAAGACCTTGGGTATCAAGATGCACTAAGTGTGGAGACACACTAACACACACGAGCACACGCTCATATGTGTGTGCTGCATCTAAGTTTCTCAGTCTTTCATCATGCAGTTGGAATGACTGGACGCCTTCCTGCGCTCTGAACGCCCTGTGAACTGTTGCTCTGCTGCCTCGCTTGTAAACATCAAACGCACATACACACACACACAAAGAAAGACATGTATGCATATAGACACAAACACATATTCACAACTACACACTACAATTAATTCACATTCACACTTTCTTTACTGTACACACACATGCATGTCCATATGTACACAAACAAAAGCAGAGACACAAACATGAATACCGTTGATATACAGATTTATTTTTCAAAATGTATATGGGGTCTGAAATGCTTCATTTTCTGTCTTAAAGTGTTTTTTTTTCCTTCTGTGTATGTGTGTAAGTTTAGCTGTTCACTATATATATATATATATGTATATATATATATATATATATATATATATATATATATATAAAATAAAGTTTAAACCATGTGCCTAAATTAATCAGATACCCCAAAAAAGCTGAAACTGAATCTATGTGTACTGAGTATGTGTTTGAAATATATATTAGCTCATTGTTCCATATGGTATAATTATAAAATAGGAGGGGTCCAAATGTAATTAAAGTAGGTTTGATGTTACACTTTATGTTTGTGTGCATGGGTGTGTATTTGTACTTGCGATATAGTGAGTTTCTAATCAACAGAGTGAGACCATTTTTGGACAGTGAGGACATTATACCCTTACAGCTTCAAATGGCTCTTTGAAGGCTACGACTTTGGGCTCGGACAGACAGGGCCTGACATTATGGAGAGACCTGACAAACACTCACCTCTGATTCCCTTGGACCGAGTGCGCGTTCGCTTGTCATCGCCCTCCACTCTCATCTGGGATGGAGAGAAGAGGAAAAGAGAATCATTGGTAATTTCTCTCACTATATTCGGCTACACATCTACAGTTAATTGCCCTGCCTCTGTTTTAAAAGAACTGCTTTAATAACCCTCACTCACTGGCACAAAGAGATGATTGTATCTGTAATTCCTGCAAAACATCTCCTTCATCCCTCCTCACCCATCTCTCACCGCTGAAAAAAAAAAAAGTCATACTGAAGCTTCTGTCCTGCTCCCTTTGTCAAAAGAGACAGAAATGAGGCTACATGAAAACAAACCCTGTTGTTTAAGCTACTTTTCCAATCCCCTCCCCAGCCTCATCCCATACACACCTCCCATCACGCTCCCTGTAATTTCCTGCACCTGAATGGTACAGTACACATGATTGTACGCCATGCAGAGGCAACAGGCGGCGTACGCAGGCCACGACCCCTGTAAGCAGAGGGACTGACAATCATAACTATGCTGAATATAATAATAAAGAAAAAAAACACAGGCTGCTAAAAAGCCACAGTAATAACCCTTTTAAGAAGAGGTGTGTGTGTGTGTGCGCGTAATGCGCCCACTGATTACTCCTGGCTCGGCTTTTAAGCCACAAAGGAACAGGTGTTAACCCCGCAGCCTCGTACGCACACACACACACACACGTACACTGACCCTCGACCACACCTCCTCAGCACCACCTCGCCGGGCTCGGCGCCGCTCTCAGTGCACTCTATAGCTATCAGATGCTTTTTAGACACAATGGAGCCATTAGCTTTGATTACTGGACTCTGTTTTTTTTAAATCACAGATCCCCCTCTTTCTCTTTTTCTGTCTCACACTTCCTCCCTCCTGTACACCCCCTTTATCACCCCAGTTGCCTACAGCCCCTCCTCTCCTTGCCCAAGCACTTAGCTGCTTTGTTGCTTCTCTTTAGTCAAGTTGGCACCGCCACAGTGGGATTCAAACACGGGGCCCCTGTTTCTCCTCTTCTTTTTTTTTCCTCTCCCCCTCTCTATTTGGCAATACCCCTTTCCTGCTAATAGACTACTTATGAAAAGAAGAAGGGTAAGAGGGATGAGAGGAAGATGAAGCACGCTGTTGTTGTTAAGGCCTTTTTTTTTCCCGAGGAGGTTGCGCTTCATTCATTAGCGTCTAGTATTTTGCCAGAGGTACAGGTGCAGACACAAGCCCCTCCCTTCCTGTGTGAGTCTCTAACGCCTTGGCCCGGTCCCCCTCTCTCTCTCTCTCTCTCTCTCTCTCTCTCTCTCTCTCTCTCTCACCACTTGCCTCAACTCTTTTGATCAGGCCCTGTTAATGTAGAAGTGCAACAAGCAGCAGCGTTGTGCCCCGCCTGAAGGGAGCAGTTGACTCCTGCGCTCCACTCACAGCGCTGTGTGGGAAGAGACGCAGACGAGTGTGCGGTAAAGAGTTTTCTGTCAGTGTGTGTGTGTTTGTGTGTGTGTGCTCCCCTTTGTATGCCTGCATGCGTAAAGTCCACTTCCATACACTCAACTGTCTGCAGCTCTTTGTACGACTGTGCAATTGGAGGTACCAAAATTAAGCAAAATTTTGAGGTGCTTGTATTTTAAGGTTTTTTTTGTGTGTGTGTGTGTGTGTGTGTGTGTGTGTGTGTGTGTGTGTGCTTCTGTACAAGCAACTAATAATTATTTTCACTACTGATTAATCTGCTGACTATTTTCTAGATGAACTGTTTTGTCTGTTATATGTCATAAAATCTGTGTCGTTTCTTCTTCTCTAAAAGCCCAAACTGTAGTCACAACACTGAATGCTCATGAATTGAAAACTGACCTGTGAATGTGATTAAGAGAGGTAGCAAGGCTGAACGTTGATGAATCAACTAACACAGGTGGAATTGTAGATACGCAAATATGAACCATTTGTATGACTGAATGTAACCAGGGAGGATCTATGTTTATGAATGTGTGTGTGTGTCTGTGTGTGTGTCTGTGACACATTCCTTTTTCATGAAAAGATTATATCCTATACTATCACTCCTGTACATTTTCATCCTCCTTCTTTGCCTCCTCCTTACATTGAAAGTCATCAGATGAATCAAAACCTGGACTGAAAAGGGACCCTATCGCTTTCATGTTTGCGTAACCATAGCTACGCACATTTAAATAGGTAAGCACATCTGAGTTCTCCTCTTTTTCCTGTCCTTTTTCTCAATTCCAGCTCATTAAATTTGTATGAACACAAAGTCACAGCGAGTGAATCCAGATGCGGCCAGGCAGGCATTCACCTGATTTTCATAATCTCTTTTAAAGGGTCCTTTGTAATGTATGTGCACAACTTGTTCTTTACTGTGTTGTCTTTTAATTAGACCCCTTGACTGGAGCATGTAGGTTGGCCTAAAGTTTACTATTAATGTCTTGTGAAGAACAGAGACAGGGATAGAAAGAAAAGGAAAGAAAGAAGAGTTGGTAGTGTGTCCAGGTGTGTGTGTGTGTGTGTGTGTGTCCATATGCAGCATGTGCATACATGTCTCAGGGTTTAACTAGTGTGAAATGTGATGTGGAGCAGCAGCAGAGGAAGAAGAGAAAGAAGGAGGAGGAGGAAGATGCAGCTCATCCCTACAGGCTCTGCTGTACATGATCAACTATGTCCTTCTTTGTGTGCAAGGCTCGGTGCAGGAGGGCCCCGGCTCCGGTCTGCATTCTGACAGCTCTATGTTAATGGCCGGCCCGGGGCAATGACTACAGAGAGAAGGTCACCCTTCCTCCCCTGGTGCACATAAATGACTCTTTTATTCATTTTGAGGTTTTACAAGAGAGAGATGAAGAAAGGAGGGGGTTAAGGTGGGATGGAGACACAGAGAGAGAAGTTGGAGAGGAATTGGGAAGAGCTATCGTCCACTAATCAGAAGGTCAGGGGTTCGATCCCCATCATGATGGCACAGCGTGTGTGTGTGTGTGTGTGTGTGTGTGTGTGTGTGTGTGTGTGTGTGTGTGTGTGTGTGTGTGTGTGTGGCTCCTAATGAGCAGGTGGCACCTTCCTATGAATGTGTGTGAGTGGGCTGTAAAGCACTTTGAGTGGTTAGTAAGATTTAAAAAGTGCTCTACAAATACACAATTTCCCACAACAGCCAACAAAAGCTGACGTCTCCAAAAATTACCTGTGGACAGGAAACTGCACAGTTTCTTGCTGCACGGTCTCCATTTTGGATCACCATAAGGCAAGCTCTTCCACATTTTCACTTTAATAATTCACACAAGGCAGAGTGGAGTAATGAGGAGGGAGGAGGAGAGACATTGTGTTTCTCACTTCATATGTGAAAAGCTTGAGCATGTGTGAGCACATAACAGGTCAGATGTGAGTATGTGTGCTGTCACAGGTTTGCCATTTACCAGTGTTTCAGTGTGAGTCACTCTGATTTCAGTGTTCAGAACTAAAAATCTTTTTGGCTCTAATCCTCAGTGTGTTTTATTCATCTCAGTCTGGTACAAAAAGATAATAAGAAGGCTGTGTAACAGATATCATAAGTGCCAGGCCAAACAGACGGGGGCCGCTTCACATGATGTAGTGCTGAAACCAAGTCCTCCCTCTCCTCAGCTCCCTCAGCAGCAGAAATCAAACCAAATCAATAAAAGTCATCTCTTCAGATGAACCCGAGTCATCAGGGGGAAGAAAAACTATTTTTACTGGGCCCAGGGGAAAACACCCCTCCCCCTACGCCCCCACCCCACCCCTGCATCTCATCCCCCGCACTCCTCCCTCATTCAATCTCCCCTCAATCCCTCCATCTCTTTGTTGAGTGTCACAATCTCAGTTGTGATGCAAAGGGAAAAAAGGACCAGATGTTTTCACAATGGAGAAATAAACTTGTGGCGATTGGGTTTAGATTTAGACTGAAGTGCAGGAAAAAGGGCCGACAGATTTAGGATAGCAGAGAGGGTTAAGAGAGAGGTGGAAGAAGAGAGAGTATTTTTCTACTCTGCTGATAAGAAGGAATATCATGGACAAAAAGGTATGAGCAGCTCAAGGACATCCTTTTAGGTTTCTTTTTTTCCCTTGTATTGCAATACAAAAAAACCCCTGTGAAGTGTACTTAGCAGCAGGAAAATGCTGAGCTGTGCCATGCTGAGCTAAACTAAACTGAACTGAATGAAGCTGACTGGGGCAGAGGCGAAGGATGGGCAGGGCCGAGCAGGAAGCCTGATGTGCTATTTGATTCAAGTTTTTCTTTCCAGCATGGCCATCGAACCCTTTCCCCCCCCAACGCAAACACACAGACAGACAGAACGACAGACAGACACACAGACAGACAGACAGACAGCATCCTCTGCCTCCACCCTTTTTTACTTTGCCCGTTGAGTTATGGATTGGGGAAATGCCCAGGAAGCAGAATCAGGTTAAAAGTGGCGTTGGGGGGGTAGGCGAGGGGGAGGGGCTGCAGGGCCCTGTCACTCACCATGATTCGTTGACGGCTCTGCAGTCTCTGGGTGGCTTGACAGCGGCTGCTGGTCCTCTCTCCTCGTGTCCACCGCTGGTTCACCAGCTCACCCCGAAACTCATTTTCTATCACCAAAAAGGATAGAGAAAACAAGAAGGTGGGGCAAGGGGGAAGGAGGGGTGGGGCAGAGGGGTTAGGGAAAAGACAGAAGGAAAAAATAAGGGGGAAAGAGAGTTGTCATGAAATCAGCAGCATCAGCACCAATGGACGGGGCAGCGGTTTGGATAAAAGAAGGAAGGGGGGGAGTGGGGATGCTACTCTGAGGTCAGGGTACTCAAGCATACTGCAGACACTCCTACACACACACACACACACACACATGGTTAAGTGCCCCAACTGGGGTCCCTGTCAGTCTGCCATTAGAATCAATCAAATTTGCACATTTTTATCAATCTTTTCAGGGCGCATATGTAAGCAAATAGGGGGATGGGTGACGTGAGGAGAGAGGGGGGTGAAGAATGGTCAGTGAATAATGAATCATACATAAATCTAGCCTCTTTTTTTTCCTCCCCCTCTCTCGCTTTTTTCCATCAAGGTAATAGCTCTTCACTTCATCTTCCTAATCGGCCAGAAGAAACACACCAAACCTATTACAGATCCCTTTTCCTTTCTTCCTGCTTTCAAAGAAGCAGCTGACGGAGGAGGTGTTAAACACAAAACAGAGAGTTGTCCTAACAGTCGAGGTGGTCGTATTTTTTTTACCCTCAGTTTCAAGTTCAGGAAGAGTGCAGGGAGCGTATTTTTCTGCGAATGCCCAAGGCTGAACTTTTCAACCAGCGTAGCTTTAAAACACTTCATCTGTGGGACCTCAAAACAGGCGGATGTTGCTCCCTCTCTCTCATCCCCCACTCTTTGTATGCACGGCTGAGCTGGTGCAGTGAAATCTGATTCTTTTTAGAATACATATACACACTATATGCTCTGCTTTCACCTTTATATGGATTGTGCATCTTTGCATTAGGCAGCAGAACGTTGTGAAAGAGGAAGCGCCCTTGAGTTTACATCGACTCCTCTTCTGAGCAGGCTACCTATCCATCAGTCTTCAGCATTTCAGAGAAAAGAAGACAGACAAGGTTTGGGTCAGCACACTCTCAATCCAATTGATTGAAAATGTAAAGTGAAGCAGCAATATTGCAGAAGAGTAATCATACAGGAATAAACACATAAAAATCTGAACCAATGTTCCAAATTTTAAATGAATGAAGCTTGAGAGGCGACAAAACCTCTTTCCCCTTTACACTTGAACTTGAATACAAACCTGATGCAAAATGCATCTGTCCATCTCATATTATCTCCACCTTTTCATCTCACTTGCTTTTAGAGATGCAGTGAATTATTTTCTCTGCGCACACTGTCCTGTATGTGAATTCACAGTGCACGCTAAAAGCAAAGCCAATCTGAAAGCAAACTGTTAGCAAGACAACAAAAGGCTGCATGTCCGTATCTGAGGGGTCCCAAAGCAGACCAGCCCTACCCTCCAACCCCCTCCTCCTCCTCCTCCATCAAACTCCCCGCTCCCCCCTCCGGGCCCATCCCTACTTTGCCCACTACATGCAAACCACGGCAGAGCCCAGCCAGCACTCTGCAAAATGCTTGTTTATCAACCTTTACTCCCCCCTCAGCGAAAAAGTGATTACAACAGCAAAACTGTTTGTCTGCATCTCTATCTCTGTCTATCTGCCTCCATGCACACAAGCACGCACACTTTTCTCTCTTTTCTCTACTTTTCTCCCTTCTTTTAAAGTGAAGTGAAGTGAGCATCCATCCTGTGTTGTTAGTCTGGGGGCCACGGAGCTGAGAGCCTGTCCTAAATGCCATATATATAACAGTGCTCTATTAGGACACATCGCCTCAGACCTCGTGTCAGCTTTCCTGCTCACTTTGTTCAGGCCTGAGCTACTGTTCCAGCTACAGACAGACAAAACACATCTTTAGATCCTACATGAGACATCTGATGGCTGAGGTTTATCAAATCAGGTAATTCATCTCAGAAAAGGTGACTGAATCGAGCTGTTTCATGTGAAAACCTGAACATCTGGATCATTCAAAGATTAAAAAATATAAAAGTAATTTGACTCTTTTCTGCTCACCTAAAAGACCTCAAGCATGTTATTTTGCAGTGAAAACTGGAGGAGTAGGAGACAAATAGCCATTCATCAGGGAGGTTTGGTTAATCGGGGGGAGGGGGGGGGCTACAAAATTGTACTTTACTGCTCAGAATTCTGTGATTTTTTTCCCAGCTTGCATTTCTGAGATGCAAAGTTTAGAAAATCTTTCCTCCATTCTTAGGAAAAAAGAAAAAAACATATTTAGTCTATAAATCGACACAAAAAGCTTGAGTAATATCATTATATGCAGGCGGCTTACTGTCCTGGGACAATGGAGCAAAGAGCCCAAATCCATAGTTAGATTAAATACCAGGGTGAACTGTCTGTAACAATGTTAGTGTACATGCAGGGTCGGGGCCAGCTGTACACCCCTGCTCCTGTTAAGCAGGATTTAGAGACAACTTAGTGTGATTAGACTGAGCCGAGCAGAAATCAAATGTTATAGAGTGGGATGGTTTCATATTACTTACTGGTTTCTTTGTGTCACAGTCTAAGTAACCACATCACAGATAGCCAGAAAAATATCATTCAGATAAGCAGTTAAAACCTTCATTTGAGTTTTCACATCCTGGCCTGAAGGTCAAATAAAACAGCACAGCACCAAAGGCCAGTCTTTTGTCAGAAACAAGCCGGTGCCTGTGAGGTGCCTGTATGGTCTGATCAGTGGGGTTGGTGAGGGGGGTTTTGGGGCAGGGGTGTGGAAGAGAGGGCACCATGGTAACCAGCTTTTGGAGGAGCTCCCCTGAGGGCCATCCTGACCTCAACATCTGAGAAACAACGCAGACGTGTCACTGCTGCTTATAAAACATAACACTAACTGTAGAGATCTGTGCACCTCTCTGCAGTTTGTGATGTTGAACAGTTCTGCGCTTTATGTTTCTGCAAATTATAGCTAATTTCAATACTTTTAAATACATTGTCATATTTGCTTATTTGTCTTACAACACAGTGCATGAAACTCATTATTTTCATGCTTTCATTTCCTCTCAGTCGAAAGCCTAGCTGACCCCGACCTTTGCCTGTATTGCTTAGATTTTCTGATGGCTTTGTACGACTAGGGTGCAATTTGGCCCCAGCTGCTCCTCCAACATGCTTATTGCTCTCCCTCCTCCGACACCTGCTGTCCTCACCGTGGGCAATTCAAGCCTTCATAAAGAGCTAGGTTTCCTCTTATCACTGTAACTAAAAAAAAAAAAACCAGAAGCTATGTGCTACATGCAGCTCTGCTGTTAAAGCCTGCACTGACAGCATAAGGCAACCTAATTCTGTAATCCCCTGAAACTGGGCTAAATTTCACAGGAAAAGTAAGAAAAACAAAAGATTGTATCATTTTCTGCTTTGCAATAGACACAAAATAGCATTAGAGAAATTTATTTTCCCTGAAAACTTGAATGATTTGATAGTGTTTGTAGAGGTGGCTTCTTTAAAATGGAAACACAAGGAAGTAAAGTTAGAAGGTTTTACCTCTTCTCTGCTTCCTGAACATCTAAGTTTATCATAACACAACTACAGTCTCATAGGCTACTACAGCAACTTAAAGAGCCGGTGACATAACACTCCATCAGCATCCCTCATCTCTTTCCTCCATCTTAGGACGCAGGTGCTTTGACAGAACGTGAGGCGCGCACACACACACACACACACACACACACACACACACACACGCAGCACATTACGTGGTAATCCGAGCAAAGCAGGAAAACACAACGCACATCCTTACATTCTGCAGCACATCAGGCTGAATCCGACAAGATGAGCAGCTCACTATCTGCAGCTGGAGCCAGCCTCCCCCTTCTGAGCACTTTTTATCTGCGCACCACTAAAAGGCGGCTGACATTTGAAGAGAGCATCTCTGTTTTTTTGCTGCAGAGGATCAAATGGCCAACCCCTCCCACCCTCTCCCTCCCTCCATCCCTTTCTCAAACACACTCCATCCTTCGATCCATCCATCTGTCCGTGCATCCACACACACACACACGCCCACTGTAACAACACAATTTGGTGCTGAACTCTGGATGGATCTACTGTAACGAGCCACAAATAGAGATGTATAATGTACAGCAGGTTTTCCTGGGCATACGGAAGCTAGAACCAGAGGGTACACTTGAGTGTATTCAGAAGAATATGATAGAGTCCATCATCTGACCGAGTGTGTTTTTCTCAAGCTGCACATACTGAACTATCCAACATGACACAGAAGTGGGTAAACAGGCATCAGTGAGGTTGTGAGACAGCGCCACGGCCGCTTTATTCCCACTTATTATAACAGCGTCTTCTCTATTTCTAACAGCGATATCATCAACGATGTAGGTGTGAAAATGCAAATAAATCGAGCAAAGAGATCGAGACTTTTAAAGAAAAAGTGAGTAAGTTCTAAATCATATTCGAGGAATCCTAAAATATGGAAACACTAATCGCCACCAAAAAACACGATGATGCTCTCAGATGAAGCAGAGAAAGATCAAAGTTGTGCAAAAACAGAAAAGTATGAATCTATAAGCAGCTCATCATCCAAACATTCGTCTCTCATTACCTGCTTTCAACAATATTTCCGCTGTGTCCTCGCTGCGTTCTCAGAGTTGCAGGTCAAGTAGTTTTCAAAAAAAAAAAAAAAGATATCCCGAGTAAAGCTTTTTAAAAAGCGACCATCTATCCCGTTATAAAGGTCCAGATGTGATGGATGGGCAGAGGGAGGTGAAGGTTTCCAGCCTCTCTCCTCCGCAGCTCGCAGCTCCGGGTCCAGGCGCTAAGATGCTACTTGTTTGTAAGCAAAAACATGGCTTCATTTGCCTTTGTCAGCGAGAAAAAAATATTGACTTACCTTTCCCTCATGAGCCATTGTACCCCCCCTCCCCTCCATCCATCCCCTCTCCACACCCCCATCTCCTCCCTCCGCCCTTTGCCATGACATCACGGAAGCTGTAGTAAAACCTCCAGCATCCGATGGGCAGGGCTTCAGCACCCCCCCCCCCCCCCCCTTCTACACACCAAATCAATAAGTAANTTCTCAGAGTTGCAGGTCAAGTAGTTTTCAAAAAAAAAAAAAGATATCCCGAGTAAAGCTTTTTAAAAAGCGACCATCTATCCCGTTATAAAGGTCCAGATGTGATGGATGGGCAGAGGGAGGTGAAGGTTTCCAGCCTCTCTCCTCCGCAGCTCGCAGCTCCGGGTCCAGGCGCTAAGATGCTACTTGTTTGTAAGCAAAAACATGGCTTCATTTGCCTTTGTCAGCGAGAAAAAAATATTGACTTACCTTTCCCTCATGAGCCATTGTACCCCCCCTCCCCTCCATCCATCCCCTCTCCACACCCCCATCTCCTCCCTCCGCCCTTTGCCATGACATCACGGAAGCTGTAGTAAAACCTCCAGCATCCGATGGGCAGGGCTTCAGCACCCCCCCACCCCCCCTTTACTACACACTAACTCAATGAGTATATGTATACGCACTCACTCCCACTCTCTCTCTCAACCCCCCGCAAACATCACGTGAACCAATAAAACTGACAAACTAGAAACTAGATTTGTCTCTCGATTTTCCAAATGTGAATCCCAACGGTGCTTCAAAGATCTCTGACATAAACACACACACACACACACACACACACACACACACACACACACACACACACACACACACACTGCCCAATAATTCATTCAGGGGGCATTTTTTTCTTGGATTGGAAATTGATGTATGCAGAGCTGGTGACAGCATCTGATAATTCCTCCATATAGAAATAGGGGTTTTAACGACATATAGGCAGAGGAGCAAGTCTCCAAGGGGGAAAAATATTCATGCACACGATATCAGTGTGAATCATCACTGGAAAATAATATGAGGCAGAGAAACTGTTTTGAAAAAATATGAGGTTGCAGGAGTTTTAACTGTTAGTTTGTTGATTCGTTTTTTCAGCCAACTGTCAGTGAAGCTCTCACAACAAACAGCCAGTCTTTCTTAACAGTGCAACTTGGAGTCACTCCCAAATGTTGCTCACACCGCGCTTTTTGCTTTGCTGTTTTGAAACCATTAGTGGAAATGACAACCATTCATTACAAGCCATTTGAGAATAGTCCCCACAAATGCCATCCTTTATCTGCTTTCTCCACGCCGAGCACGCAGGGAATATTCAAAAAGGCCCAACCTTCAGCTTTCAGAAATTCTATTAAATTCTTATCTCTTTGCAGCAGGGCTCTTTTTGTGCAATCCCATTGTTATTCGCTGGAGCTGAAATCAATCACCGGGCCGTGCACGCCCGCATCAGTGTGATTTCAGACAGAGAGAGAGAGGATTCACACGACAACAGCAGCGACAGGCCAATAAACAAAAGGAGAGAGAATATGAAAAAAGCCCTGATGGAGCAGATTAGACCAAGTTGGGATGAGAGCAGAGAGGCAGCACAGGAGTCAGACACACAGCTGAAGATTAGACAGAAGATACACACAACACCAAAATACACATTGAAATATTTAGTATATTTTTATAGTGAGATTTCAGGACTGTGGACAGCTCCAAGGTGCTGAGCGTGTGTGTGTGTGTGTGTGTTCAGGACTCTGGACAGCTCCGGCTCTCAGTCTTTACATAAGCTTATTGTTGAGGTAACAAAGGCCTCTGTTCCTCATTAGGTCGAACTTCAGGTAACTTTAATAACACAAAACTATTTTTCGAAAGTCATTTTATTTTTTGCATCATTATGTGAAAACTTCAATTTCAAGCGGTTTCACTTTTTTACATTTTATTTTGAAAGTTTAAAGTAAACTCGGTTTATCCTTATTATGAGCGCGAATGGTTGTTTGTTGCTACATTAAACTTAAATGAACAAATAAAATTCACTTTTATGAGGCTGAATTTTACCTTTAAAAAACTTAATCAGACTGAACTATTTAATTACTTTCTTTTTTCAAATCGCCTTTTATTTACCTTTTATTTTGAAGGATAAGAATAAACTCTTTAGTTAACAAACAGGCTGTGTTGTTGTCTTCTGTTATAATATATAGTGAGTATTGTATGGCATTAAACTAAAGTCAAATTCTGCTCCTTTGAACCTTTATCATAAGTTTAAATAACTGGGTGTTATTAAAATTATTACCACGAACTAAACTATACTAAATGAAACCAAACTAGAATTATTATAGCTTATTATAAGCTTAAATAAATAACTGTTACTAAACTGAAAAAAAAACTAAATTAAATTGGAAAACTGCATCATTTATAAACATAATGTAATGTAAAATAAAATGTAAAATAATCAGCCTGAGCTGTCACTACTAAACTAACTTGAACTAAACAATCTGAATACTTTTTTTCCATTTTATTTTGAAACTCAAACTCAGCTGACACATCAGCTGGTGAAACCTTTGGTCTGCTGATAGAAAGTGTGTGTGCAGATGCAGATGGTGGAGGCCTGCAGCACTTTAATGGCCTCCTCTCCAGACTATAGCTCTTGCATGGTGTCTATATTGTGCAGGCAGCCAGTATAAATATTACATGGGGGCAGCAGCTGACTGGGCGCCGGGGTTGAGGCCCCTGTAGTCCCTCGACAGATGGAACAAGCCGACAGACTAACACAACAAAAAAAGTTTTTAATAAGCCCACAGCTTGGCATTGTCCCCACGGTACCGGGGCCACACGGTCCCCTAGGGGACCAACTGTCCTTTGTCTCGCCAGTTTTTACCCCGGGGGTCGAAGTTTAGATGCAGATAGATGCTGGTGGAGAAGAAGTTTATTTAACAATGCTTGTGTCTGATAGAGAAGTTGTAAAGTTACAGCTTGTGTGATCAGACTACGAGCATCTTTACCCTGCATGTCTTTACAAATATTCTGAATTTAAACAGAACTGGGTTAATTAAATATTAATTACGATGTCTAATTATGCCGCAGTGCAATTGTTAGAATAAATCAAACACATTGTATTTACACTTTGTTGGTCCAAACAGAGAAAGTTAATCTTCTAAGTTGCTGTAAAGTGAAATAAAATTGATACGAACCTAGAAAAGTGCGACACAGCTTCATGTTTGCGGTCCTCCTCTCTGTCTCTCTTCAAACCGACCGCCGAGTCCTGCCAGCAAGTTTTACTTCTGCGGGACAAAGTTGCTCAAACTTTACATCCACTTCTGCGGCTGGGAAAAGGGGGAGGGCCGATGGGCGGGACGAGCGGCTGACTGACACTCTCGGAGAGCCAATAGGAAGCGGCTAGGTCCTCCTGCTGCCGGGAGCTGGACCAATCACAGCCTCCCAGTGTCAGCTTTCAACAACAATAGCCTGAAGAGCAACAAAGAGCATCTGCTGCAGCCTTTCACACTAAAGCTCCCCCAGCCATCTGACTCAAACTACACAGCTCATACAACTACTTCATCTGTGCACTACTTTAAGATCTGGACTCATTTCTAAAACTCAAAAAAGAACGACAGAAAAAAAAATACTAATACACAAACATCACAGAAGAGTTGCAAAGAAAAAAAAAAGATACTGTAAAAGTCCATCATTGACTCACAGATGTAAGACAACATGAGAATATTATAAAGTTGAACTGAGCGGCAGTATATATTTTATTAGTTTATTCTTTCATTCTAAATGAATCTAAAACTCTGCTGACATCAACAACATTTTTTCACACGATCAGTGATTTAAGCTCCAGGCCTATTCACAGTGTCTGTGTCTGGGACGGACAGACACACAGACAGTTCCTCCCTCCCCATAGCAGATGGTCTGCCAGATAATGAGCTCTCCCATTGCTCGCTCCCTTCACTCCCATCCCCATCTCTCTAAGAAGTGATGGTGGGTCAAGTGACCAGACCACATTCTGCTGCTTCACTTTTTACACTTCATTTTTATTTCATGCTTCTACTGTTTAAGAGCTTTGCATGTTATCAAATTATCCCCCCTAGTACGAGAAATGTGTAACAATTTAGAAATGTGTATTATTTAACTAAAGCTCAAATTAATTTAACTTTACACACTTTTATACTGTAAGACTGAACTTTTACTTCTAAACTAAACCAAACTAAGTTCAGTTGACCCACTGACCTATTAAGGCCAAAATATTTAGGTCAACTAAAGTAAATGCAGCTAAACTGAACTTCCTACCTGATCCTCTATTATAGATTAAAGAAAACTAAATTAGACTAACTAAAAAGAAAGAAATAGAACAAAATTAAAAAAAAAAAAACAAAATTCAATGAAACACTTTCTACTACACTACTAAACTAAAAGGAATTAATCTCAGGTGACCCTCTATTGTAAGCCCAAACTCCCATTCCTTGAGCCTTTATTATGAGCATGAATAAATGTTTAAATGTTTCGTTCCTCATTGTGAGCTGGAATAATTTTTTGAATGAGAAATAAGTTTCACTCAACCCATTTTTATAAACCCAAACTGTTGTCACTAAACTACATAAAACTAAACTAAAACGAACTAATTTAAACTCACTTGAGCAGAAATTACAATTTGTTTTCACTGAAAGTTTTCAAAACTAAACTTACTTTATTCCTTATAACTGAACTTCACTCATCTCAACACAACAACCCTGATCCTTTATCATGAGCTCTGTTAGCTGAATCATTGTGCACCAATAAACTAAACCAAATTAAACTCAACTAAACCAAAAGTGACCTGGAACCAAAATTTTAAAAACTCAGCTGATACACTATTATGACTTCAAATTAGTACCAGTTAAAGTAACTGACACATATTTTACTTTAAAACATAGTTTAATTTAAACCCAATCATTTTACACATGTATTCTTAAACATCTAGTGAACAACAATTCTTATCTAAACATTAACCTCATTAACCGTCATCTCCAGTCTCATCCCTGTTTTCATGACACAAAAAAGTGAAAGACATACAGAAACACGGACATATGAAATGATTTATTTTATTGAAATGATTATTGGTGTGTGTGAATAAAGACGGTGCTGTTGTTAAGGTGGACTGCTGGTTAATACCACAGCAAGTTTTTATCTAAGGATGCCAGACAGCCTCTTGTCCTCTGCCTGAGCTCTCATTAGCCTATTCACTTTTCACCCCCACACTTCCAAACACACACACACACACACACACACACACACACACACACACACACACACACACACACACACACAAAGACATATGCAAATACACAGAAATAAATGCAAACACTCAAATAGCACTCACACATCCTGAGCTCGTGCACAGATGGACATTTGAAATCAGATTCCTGCTCCCAGTCTCAAGATAACATTCAGGTTCATAACACGATGCCTTTACTGCCCTCCCTCACTTTCTCCACAACGTCACTACAGCACAATCATTCCCAGATCGGGCACCGATAGACACAGACTCAGAACTTCACCCACAGCTTGCACACACACAACAACACATCATGTTTGTCAAAGGATGATTCACATTTTTTCAAGTCTGTCTGAAAACCATAGTCACATTGAAACGATACTTTTCAATTTAATGATCATGGTTTCAATGGGCATGATGGGGGACAAATCCATCAAAAATATATTCCAAAATTTCTGTGTACTTTAGTCCATTAGTCTATGGGTTGTTAGAAAAAGAGAAAAATGTTGAAACCCAAAGGTGAAATCTTCATATGCATTATCTTGTTCAAGCAAAGGTCCAGAACCCAAAGATATTTAGTCGACAGTGATTCTGTATGTGACAAAGAAAATTCTCTCTTTTGAGAAACTGGAACCAGTGTGTTTACCTGTCTTTGTTGTTGCTGTTGTTCACAATTTTGCTTGCAAAATTACAATCCAAATTATCAAAACAGTTACATTATTGAAACATTATTTTTCTGCCAGTAAACTAATCAATTAATGGACCAATTGTTTCAGCTCTACTTCCAAACTGTGTTTTTAGTACAAAATCCCATATTTATCTTTCCCATGATGTGAATGTTTCTTTATTTTATCCTTTCACATATTCAACTTTGGTGATCTATATAAAACACATCAACATATTCTTTAATGTGATGAAGACACGAGCTGCCTCTGGCTCATCACTCACTTATTATACTTTCCCTTCCTGTCTCTTTTATGGGAGTTATGAATTTGTATCAGGCGTGTGCACACACACTCCAAGTGAAAGGAAAAAGCCAAAGAGCCAGACAAAGTTTGGTCTGGATGCCACTTTGGATGACTGTCATCTCTTGAGCACCCACCCCCACCCAACCTGATATCCACAGATTGGGCCTCCCTGTGGGAAGAGGGTGGGGGAACGGGGTCAGCTCTGCCAAAAGGCATCACATCTTCCACTCCTCTGTGTCATCTGCTCCTCTGTGCGTCCACTGTACCTCTTTGCTGAGTTACACTAATCCAGACTTACTGCGTTGCTTTCTTTGTCTAACTTATCCTCAAGCGTGAGTCTCTTAATTTTCATGGCGATGCCTCGAGCCACAGTGCATCTGAGGAAGTTGTAAATAAGCTCTCCACCCTGTGGTCCAGACGAGGATACTCTGTCTGCCTGATGGGGTCGACTGCCTGACCCCGTCCAAAAGTCAGCCAGTCAGATTTTTGAGGCCTCCCCTCTGCTGATTTCTCTGTTCCTGACTATTCCCATCTCCTCCCCCCTCCTCTTTCTGAAGCTCTCTAGCTCTATCTTTTCCCGTCTTTTAGCCCTCTCCTTTTTCTCTGTAGGTCACTCTCTATATCTCCCTCCTGTGCTCAACCAGCAGCAGCAGGCTGGGCAAAAAATGCACCCTGAGCAGCGGTAAATACAGGGAGCACTTCACATACAAGGCCTGATTACAATGACAAAGGCTGCCACACTTTAGGGAGGAGCTTGGAGCAATTTGGAGGCTGCAGGGGCCATTGAGCGAGTGGCATACTTAATGGGCTTTGTGTGCCAGAAGAAAAGGTTCTGAGCTTCTGGGCCCAGCTGTCACTATGGAAAATATCAGACTGACACAGCACCCGACGCTCTTTGGCTTGCTCTCTTTTCTTCTTTCAACCCCCCACCCCACCCCCCCTCTTTCTCTCCACTCTCTTTTTTTCTCTAGTTAGTGAGCACAAAAAGTGAAAGCTGTTGGAGAGAAAGAAAAAACTAAATGAGAACTCCCTCTCTTGATCTCTCTCTCACACACAAGGAGAAAAAGCAAGCATGCAGTTGTGTTCTCACACACATACACACACACACATTCACTTGCACACTCACAAATATAATGCACAGTAGGCTGACTCTGCAGCAATTATTCAAACCCTAAACCCAGAGGGACAAATGACATTATTACATTTCACTACTTAATTACGTGTGTGAGTAGTTACATTAGCCACCATGCATGCATAATGCAGTAAGATATAGTCACTTCGCTTCATAAAGCACCCTTTCATTACCAAATTTATGGCACAAGAAAAGTCACACATGCGCTTTGTGTGGAAAAAATGCATACAAAGTATGTGAGAAAAATAAAAATACACATTAAGTGCAAATGTTTGACTGTTAGGCCTCATGTGGCAAAAATAACTCCAACATCCAGTGGATTTACAGCAACACCGAGCGACAGTTTATTTTCTGGAGATGATTTTCCTCCAGTGATAATGGGCTTGGCTCAAAAACAAAGAGTGAGAGATCCTCTGAAGCAGCTCTTTGGTTACACTTTCTGAATCCTTGTACGCAAAGAAGGGCTCACACTCCAGATCCAACTGTATTACACCAGCTCTGTGACTTATGGCACCAGCATAATATACACATCCACGCACACTCACAGCGAGCTTGTGCGCAGGCAAACACACACTGGAGGCGAACAGGCACAAACACATGTGCCCAGCCGCACAGCGCTGCATTATTGAAACACAGCACAAAGCCAGAGTTGGATGTTGTTTCACTTAATCTCTTTGATACCACTGTGGTGCTGCTAAGCTCCAGAAAATCAGCTTAGCAGATGTCCTAAAGTGTAGGTGGCTTGTTTCATGAGGCAAGCGAAGAAAACGCTACAAGAAGAAGAAAAAGTGACAGAGGGAGGGTGGGGGCAGGAGCACAGATTTGGAACGGGGCCCTGACGAGTTCAACTCAATCCCCTTTTTGCTCGTGTCTGCCAAGCACAGTTGTTCCAGCAAACTAGAAGGAGTCTTTTTCTCAATTCATCCATCGCTCCATCCTTCCCCACCTCCAACCTCTCACTTCTCACAGCGCTCACGTTACTGCGCGTGTGTTACTTTTCCAGGCCAAAGAAGTTGTTGTACTCGTGATAATGATGGCGATAATGAATGTAATGAGTTTTTTTTTTTCACAAGGTTGCACATCCTGCTTCGCCTTCAGGCCCTAACCTGCTCTCAGATGTCAGCGGATTACAGTCGCAGCCAATACACACTCTCACAAACACACACATGCACACATGTCACATGCATTATCAGCACAAGTGAGACATCTGTATGCAAATGTAATTATGTTGGTGGGGAGGAGGATCGGAGTGGGCCGGGTGTGATTGATGTTATGATAGTGAAGGAGGGATTGAAGAAGGTCAGGCTCTAAAGGAGTGTGAGTGTCAAGAGCTGGCGAACATATATATGCATGATATCCATAGTAACCAACTAATCCAACTCAAGATGGCTCACTGATGCTGTCATTCTTTAGCCTTCCCTCCAACCTCATGCATTGCACTTGTTTCACTCGCTCATCTGTTAACATTGATAATACAAACTATTTAGACATGACAGGGGTCATAAAACATCAAGATACTTCAGTGAGATAAATAAATGTTAATAATCTCAGATGATGCATTGTGAACTGCATCAATTACCTCTCAAGTATCTGAAAAATGTAGTTAATCCCACTCTAGTGAATAAGTGCATGTGTGACTGCCTAAGTTTTTCTAAATGACTGTGTGGTGCGTGGCACTTCAGCATCAGACCACCTCATGCAAATGGCACAGTTTCATATGTTCATGGTGACGGTCGAGAGCCACGGAGGCAAAATGCAACAAAAAGTGTTGGAGAAAAACGGTAACACAGTATGGATGTATAAAAGCAATATGTCCTTTTCCAGTGGGCACATACAGAGACAAATCAACCCAGGCAATTATTTATGATGTGAAAACAACAAAAAAAATGACTTCAGTTGAAATTTGTCCTTCATCAATTCATTTATAATCTTTCAGAAATATTGAATATTAATTCACAATGCATGTATAGTAAACGTTTTTTTTAAGTGAAACAATATGAACTACAAGGACTCTAACAAAAAGCTGTTCACTAAACTACGGCACAACATTTCCCGTCTGACTGAGACGAGCTCAGCGCTGTTTGGATAAGAGATTGACGACTTGCCATGGAACATGTAAGACAGATTTAAGCCAGGGATCACTTCTCGTGCCACAGTTTTCCATCCAAGTCATGTTGAATTTGTAAGGAGTCGCACTAACTGGAGAATAACAGGAAGAAAAGTGATGTGCCACTGAAACATATGAGAAATGTCACAGCATCACAGTTATTAGAGGTAAGTTTCATTCCATTTCATATCTCACTGTTGCAATAGTACGGAAACGCTACAGACATGTGTACAGACTTATAATATTGTGTTATGTAAATAAAATTGATTTGATTTGACAAATTTCTAATCAAATCAACACAACGCTCCCAAAACTTTATCTAATATATTAATTATGTAATTACAGATTTTATCACTTTACCAGGACTGTGTTGTTTGGTCAGATTTGATCACAATTAGACCTACAAATGATGCTTATTTCAATCAATCAATCTGCAGATTATTTTCAAACAGAGAAATCTTGCTTGTAATAAAATAAATCAAACAAATAATCAAAATAAGTTGCTGATTAATTTTCTTTTGATCAAATAATTAATCAAGTAGTCGTCTCAGCTCGACCCTCAAGTGTTTTCATTCAAATGTTGCTAAAATCTGGTGCGATTAAGGTCATGACATCACCATTTTTCCAACTAAGCCCCACCCATGTGAGACAGGTGTGTCTCATCTTCAGTCAGATGTTGCTGATTTTGATCAGGAGGTTCAGCCTCTTCTCTTCTCTCCCTCTGTCCCAAGTGTGTATGCTGTCTGTGTGAATGCCTCAGTGTTTGTGTGGCCTGTCTCCTTTCCAAGGTGGCTGAGAGGACGTCATGTGGCTCAGGTCCGACTTACCATATCTGGCAATACCAAGAGTTGCTCAACATTCTCCTGGATCCATTCATATATGTTTTAGAAGTATGTAGATCTGTATCGTAGTTCATATTTACTGTGATTTTTTTGTTGTTTTTTTTTTTTTTTGTTACTTCAGCCTCCATTACATAATCAGATATGATATGTTCGATATGTCATCACCCTAGTTATCATTGCCAACTGTGCTTTAGATTCCAAGTGGCTGAAACTGGAAGAGGCTCTTCCTCCTTCATTGACTGAATTAGTACTGACTTACTGTCACTACTATTATTAGTACTCTCTCCATAACTGATATGGATCCATGTTCTGCTGGAAATTGAACATTAGGGACTTTCGAGTGAGCCACTGCACTACATAAAGTTTACATGACCCAGAAGTCATTAGACAGGGAACAGTTATGAAGCAGTTATAACTTATAATCACATTATAATGCATTATACCAGTGATTATAATGCATTATACCAGTGATTATAATGCATTATATAGAGTTTTAATATATGACAACTATGATACCCTTTGATCCTCGCAACAAAAATCAGTTAGCAAGGCACCAGCAATCATGAAGTATTATAATACTTGACCTTATAAGCCATTATAAAATGCTCTTTAATGTGTTATGCTCATTGTTGTAAAGCCTTATGATGATTTATAAGTGTTTATAATGATAGTTATACACGTTTATAAGCATATCATAAATATATGTATAATGCATTATCTATGTGGGAATTGTCAGTGAGTTGCCAACAGTTATAATGTATTATAATACCTGACCTTATAATGATAAAATGCTTTATAGTGTGTTATGATTATTGCTATAAAGCATTATGATCATTTATGAGTGTTTATAACTATAGAAATACAGTGCTGTAATGTCATTATAACGCATTATAAATACATTTATAATGCGTTATAGAGATAGGCGTCAAATAAAGTGTTACCAAAGCTTTCATTAAAAGTCACATTTCAATACCGAGCTCCTGCCGTTGTATAATCTCAGTGCACAACTGGCTGTTAGCATCTGGTTATTTAAGTCGAGGAATGGATTTTAAGAAGGAGGTACAGATAGTTTGACACAAATACCAGTGAAGAAGAAACAGGTGTTTTAAGGTAACACAAAGTTCACATTGCTACTGTTCATTGCTATTAGATGAGGAGTATTCTTTGCAGGCTCTATGAGCGATGCTGCTGATCAGTTTGATGTGTTTCAGGGAGCAACAGCTGATAAAGGTGCAGACTTCAGAAAGAAGTGTGATGATGTGATGAGAGGTGTGCAGTCTCTTTTCATGATCCCCTGCAGCAAAACCTAATAAACCAAGTGGTGACATTATTCCTTACAAGTTGAGCTTCATCTGTAAACACTGCATGCATCTAATATTAGATGTTGTTGCGTAAGACCTTTGGCATAAATCTAGTGGAGTACACTTCAGCGGCAAAGAGCAGGAATACACATTTGTTCTCTTGTGCATCAGGCAGACTGCATCATTTCCACACATCCTGGTGTAACTTAAAGATTCCATGTGGAGTTTTCTTGTAAACAAATCAAAGTTCTGTTAGTGTAGTGTTGTGGAGTCTGGGTTAACGCTGTAAGTGATAGAAGCTGCCATGTCTGTCTGGAACTCCACGCGTCAAGTTAGCGTCAGCAAATGTCAATCAACATAAGGCCTCAAGTGAAATAGGTTTTAAGAATGAGTGCTGCAAATTCATCTCTGAAAAGTACTGGTGCTGGTATTCAAGCATTTCTCAATGCTGTCAATCTATCAGCTGACATGAGGCTGTGGCGATGAACTTTCTATCTCTTGCTGCCTGTTCACAAGAAACTCATCTATTCAAACAGTGTCCTTAGAATTTATCTCTGCTCAGATTTGCCATTGAAAAAGTTGCTCTCAATACACATGCACCCTCAACAGTTCCTCTCCTGCTTGTTCCAATTACAGCTGTTGTTTTTTGGCTTCTACTGGTAATGTGACATTCAACACTGCCTGCGAGTTTTCCAGGGTTGCAGGTTGACCTGACCTGTGCCCTGGACTGACTCTGAGACAGAGTGTAAAAGCTGAATTTTTGCAGTGTGAAAACATGAAAAGAGGAGAACTGGAGGCAGGACACATTATATTTAGTAGTGGATTTAAGTGCCTGTGAAATGAGAAGTGTACATTCAAAAAAAAGTGTAAGAGATAAAATACACAAAAATCAGGAATCATCTGTCCTTCAGCTACACTCTCTCTCTCTCTCTCTCTCTCTCTCTCTCTGTCAGACTGATGGGTAATTGAGGCACTCACAACACAGATCGGGACACATTGTCATGCTGTGCCCTGGGTCTGGCTTGCTGCCCTGGCTCTCTGGCAGCATGCTGTGACACGCTCTGTGTGCGCACACATACACACGGAACAAAAAACCCAAATGGTCGCTTCACACACTCTCTCTCACACACACACCCACACCCACACACACACACTACTAAAAACACATGCTCACTACAGATAGTGCACACTTCACAGACACACACACTCGCACAAACACCAATACTCATTACTAACATACACAAACGCTAACAGGCTGTCTTTACAGAACTGTGCACAGTCATAAGGGCACACACACATGCACACACACACTAACGCACACCCATCACTTGAAGTCACACTTCCATCCATTTTCCATCACACAGACTACAGCATGCCCCAGCAAGTCACTCCTCTCCTCCTCTTATTTCCTTTCCTTTCATTTCCTCCTCTATAATCTCCTTCTCTCCTCTCCTCCTCTCTTTGTCTTATTTCCTCTCCTATTTCCTTAGCTCCTCTCTACTTTTCTCCCCTCCCCTCTCTTCACTTCTCTCTTCTCCTCCCTCTCTGTTTCATTGCTCTTCTCTTCTCTTCACTCTTCTCTCTTCTTCTCTCTTATTAGATAGGAGGAAAGAAAAGGATGAGAAATATCCTTTTCTTTCCTCCTATCTAATCTCCTTCTCTCCTTTCCTCTCATCTCCACCTCTCCTCTCCTCTCCTCTATTCAACTTCTATGTTCTCTCCTATTCTCCTCTCCTCCTCTCTTTGTCTTATTTCCTCTCCTATTTCCTTAGCTCCTCTCTACTTATCTCTCCTCCCCTCTCTTCACTTCTCTTCTCCTCTCCTCCCTCTCTGTTTCCTTCCTCTCCTCTCCTCTCCTCTCCTCTCTCTTCCTCTCCTCCTGTTTGTCAGACCTGAGGCGAACAGGCTTGGCCTGGCAACGCTGAAGTCTCTTCTGTTCCTCTTTACTCTGCTCCCTCCCTCACTCCATCCCTCTTTCCTGGCGATACTCCAGTTTTCACAGAAGGCTGTGCTGGGGGAGAGAGAGAGAGAGGAAGAGAGAGAGTGGAAGAGAGAGAGAGAGAGAGAGAGAGAAGCCAGTTGCTGGTGTGAGTGCTGCAAGATTCATGTTGCCCTGTAATGAAGCTGGTCCAGTCTTTTAAGTGTTTGGTGTATAATGGAGTTTCAGGGACAGGCCTATCATTTTCTCCTAATAGTGCTTTCTCCGCCGCACGCCATGACCCCTCTCTCCAAGCCCCCGCCCCACGCACCCCTACTGTGGTAACTGCACATTACTGCGGCGCGCACGCACACACACACACACACGCAGTGATTACCGACAGCTGCGGGAGTTTCTGAACAGTAAAAGCGGCCAATTTTCTCTCTCTTCCATTTAAACAACAAACAGGGCGTCGTGTTAAAATGGGCAAGGGAAGAGAGAAGGGAAATTGGGCTGATAAGGGTTATTGTGAATCTGGAAGAGACTGGGTTAGCTGCTGGGAAGTAGCAGTGCGTGGCGAGCAGTGATTTTAATATTCTTGAGGTATACTTGGAGAGAGACAGCACTCACAACGAGGAGAAATAATTCAAATCTAAAACGTGTTATGTGTCATGAGGGTGTAGCCTCGAATCTAAAACACATATTTTACTTCTAAAACCTGGGGCTGACATTTGGGAAAGTGAAGGCCTAAACTTGAATTTTGGATTATGGCTCCTTAAGTGTATTCTCTAAACTCCTACATTCATCCCCTTTGTGATGAAGGTAGTCAACCAATGGTCCTCATAAGAATAGACTGAGTGAGTGTGTGCGTGTGTGTGTGTGTCTGTGTGTGTGTGTGTGTGTGTACAAGGGTGGGTAGGTAGGGCCAGTTTTACCAGAGCAGATTGTGGAGACCAGACCTGAGATTACTGAACAGATTGCACAGCTGGCAAGCAGCCCTCTCTCCACACAGAAACACACACACACACACACACACATACACACACACACAAATGCCGAGCCAGAAAAACAAATATTGACAAAGTATTTATCCTAGATGTATTGTTTCATATTGACAAGGTACTAATGCCAGGAATATCATTCTGGTCCACACGTTAAATCACGAGTGGTCAAATTCCCTAATTGGCTGAGATGTGTTGGTAACAAAGCAAATTCCACGGATCAAGCAAGACAGAAGCCACTGAGTTAAAGTGATATTTTATGGTTATGATATAGTCAAAAGATATAACAATGCATTGGCAACCCGAGTTATGTTAGCTGTAAAAGTTCTATGCTAAAAAAAAAAAAAAAAGGACGTAATCATCAAGGAAGTTCCTCCTACGTATGTCAGCGTGTAGGAGTAACCTTTAAAAACTCTAGAGTGATCACATGATTCATCACATGCATGCTCAGAGCTGGAATAGCCAACCAGAGACATTTAGCCTGCTGGCAATTAACATGTGACATTTGTAATACTGAGGTACTGCCATTAAATATCCCCTCTGTGTTGTGTAGGACATATAAAAATATTCATATTCATTGTCTCAGTCTTTGTATTGTGCAATGACAATAAAGTTTAACTTAATCTAATCTAAAAAAAAAATGCACCTTCAGTAGTTTGCAAATGAAAGTCCAAGTTACAGGTCATGAAAAAGTTTGACCTCTCAACAGTAAGAGCTGTACGTGTGCATGCATCTGTACATTTTTTGTCTTATCAATCAGTGTGTTCTAGTTAATGGTTATACTTCTGCCTGTGTCCTTTTACTTCAGGAAAAGGAGGAATAAGGGGGAGAGAAGTTAGCTTCCAGTTTTCCCGTCCATGGAACACCTGCCAGTTCGTGCCCATGCCATTCCTGACATGTGTAGCCTGCTTTGTTGCTGCCAGGATGCAGAGGCAGTCCTGTCTTTGTGTGTGTGCTCTTTGTTTTCCCTGCGGGCTGAGAGAAAGGACTTCTCTACGAGTTGAACAAATAAACAGCAGAGAGCACGAGAGACAAAGCAAGGGAGGGAGCACCTGCTGAGGGCTTTGTGCCTCTTAATAAGGCACACTACTGTCTGTGAGCTCACAACCCCCCCCCCACCCTGAACACACTCTGAGTGGAACTGCAGATATATGGACACACACACACACACACACACACACACACACACACACACACACACAAAGACAGATACCTAATGCATGCTCACATATGGACACACACTTAACTAAAGTTTTAGATTACAATGGGAGTCAAATGGAAATCAATTACACTGAACTTACACTGAAAAGTACTTTAAATGACTCGGTACATCTAAAATAAAGGTAAACACATGAAGCGATGGTTCACTTATTATAAACTTTGAAAATAAAATATGGTATATTGACTTTTCACGCATTTAAAAGGGGAAAATTTTAACAGCTCCAGAATCTGTTTAGCATCAATAACAACACTGTTCAATGACTTTATCTAATATGTGATCGAGCCTCTATAGCCTGTTGCTTAAAAAGAATAGTTAAACATTGTGGGTAAATGTGTTCATTTTGTTTCTGATAATTAGTTTAGAAAAGCAACACCATGCTCATGTCTGTAGGCAACATATGCAGCTAAAGCCAGGAGTCGTTTAGCTTAGCTTAGCATAAAGACTGAAATTAATGTATGTTTGCCACAAAATAGTTTTCCTAGAACCAGAGGAAATGCATGCTGGGAGGTCTGCTGATCATGTTTCTTTATTCCATTTGATGAGTTTAGTGTTAAGTCAAAAGGTTTGCAAGATGTTAAATGGTCTGAAAAGGTAAATCAGAAATTATACGGTAATTTAAAATATATTCTGATTCACTGTGTCATCTTTTTGTTGATGAAGGGTTTTGAGATCAGAGCATAATTTAGAGCATGCATTAGCTGTTTGGATGTTTGTGTCACCCTCTTTTAAAATCAGGCTTTTGTTTTTTAAAAGTGCATCAAAATGATAGTGAGAAGCTGTAACATGCATCCAATTTTTAAAGCATTCATTGTTTGTCGGATGCAGCCGTCGGATGCGTAGCCACCATGCATCTCCTTCTGCATCTGTGTAGCTTTCACACATAAAGGCAGTATAATTTTATGGTTGAATGTCAGCCGTAAAAGTGTGGCAGCACTCATGTGAGACGTATAAACAGAGATGGTCTTCCTTTCTTTGACACGTTCTTTATAAAGGCCCCCGAGGGTCAAGGCCACGCCGGCACGTGCTGCACCTGGAGAGGCTTCATCTGATCTCATGAAAACAAGAGATGTTTTTATTGAAGAGATATGTTACACATTCTCAACACCTTTTTCACACAACTTCTATAATCCTCCTGTCATATGTTGATAAAAGTCATATCTCAAAGCCAGAGAACATACTGTACTTCTGGGAGCGTCATTTTTGCAGGCTGCTGATCAAATTGCTCAATGCATAAGTTCCAGGAATGATTTGTGAGCATGTGCAGGATGTATGCTTGATATTTTTGTGGGGATTTCCTTAATTTTTCATTGCAATGATTCTATATGGTCTTGAGACTTAACCATTCAAACCTTCTCTGTTTTCCATATAACCACTAAAAAGGATGACACATGACACAAAATGGAGTCTGAGATGACTCCTTTCGACCTGTAGGTCACAGGAAGGTTACGCCGTCCCTGAGCTTCACTTAAATTTCAAAATTACAGAGCAAGTACAGAACATGAGGAACAAAGCAGGTCGACACAAGGACACAAGGTCTTAGATTCAAAGAAATATAGGTTTTCAATAAATGCCCCAAAAATGTAAAATGCAAAGTGGATATTAACTAAACTGGACCCACAGAAGAATAATCTCTTTCAGAGAAGAGTGTTTACGTGATGAAATAAATGTGAGCACTACATATAGAAAGTAATGTGTGTCAAAAATGCAAATAAACTTGAATGCTAAAAAACAATCTGTGTTGGTTGTTTAATAATATGAAAGCTACCTGTAACTGAACGTAACCCTAAAAGACAGATGTCATTTGCAATGTAAAATGAAAGCAAAGACGTGGGAGTGGACAAATTATTACTAAATGTTTGATTTTTTAAAACCATTTTCAGTATATTTTAAATTTCAATTCTAACCTGAGCGAGGCTGATACCAGCATCATATTTGAGAATTTAAAACTGATAACATTTTTTTAACTCATAACACTAAAAACATTTAAAAAAAAAAAAAAAAAAAAAAAACTTGCTCAATGTATCGATCGTTTCAAATGAGCACTCAGTGTCAGTGAGATTTGACAGGTGCAATATAGCCACAATCCAGAAACAACTCAGCTCATATCAAAGCAAGAATTTAACACCATAACATTTTTTGTAACCGAGATCACCAGCTTAAAAAAATCAGTCAATGCAGCTCACCTTTGGCTCCCATCCCAAACACTGAATCCTCTGCCTCATAATTTGTTGGACCTTTAGGCCTCCGCTCCTGTGAGGATGCAAACTTGCAACGCTGTATGAATTCTTTACAGGAAAAAGTCAAGTCAGAAGCCACAGATTAATAATGAAAATTTCTATCTAAATTCTTATTTATGTGAAGCAAAAAGTTCCCCTGAGATTCTTGTATTATTCATAAGCATCAGAGCGGCAGAGGAAACAAATTTCGCACAATGTGTGTGTCTGTTTGTGTGAATGTGCTTGAACATCCAGTGTCAGCAGCACTATGGGCATAAACATGTGCCTTTCTGTGTATGTATAAGAATGATTTTGCGTAATGTTTGAATAGTTTATGTTTGTGATATCTGTATGTCTTTGAGAGATTGAAGGAGAATTTGCATCTGTTTATGTGCATGTATGTATGTTTGTGCACTCAAGTGATTATTTGAGAGGGGAGGTGTGTGTGAGCATGAATGTTAATGTGTGTGTTTGTGAGTGACAAGCAGTTGGGTAATGGAATCAGGGTGTATGTACGTGTAAGTGTGTGATTGCGCATAAGTGTTTTGCGCTTGTGGGTGATTTGCGCGCGTGTGTGTGTGTGTGTGTGTGTGCATATACACAGCTTTACATTGTGTGCTAATACGAACTTGCAGAGCCACTTGGAATTCTACACAGCTTGTCTCTTGTCTGTCAAGTGCGCGCACAGGGATCACAACTGGAAGGACTGGAAGTTTAAGGAGCTGAAAGCCTGAATGCAAATGAGACAAATATACATGTTTTCTCCAAACTAAATCCCCCTCAGCATTTTCTTATTTGTCAACCCAGCCATCGTGTTTTCTTGTCTCCTGCCTTCTGTCTTTCTCTTCAACACTATTGTTGCAACCTGAACAAGTGATGAGGAAAGAGTCAGAAGACAAACACTGCAAAGAAAACAGACTTCCCCTGCCATCAATAAAACTAGTTGTCCTGCTGCTCTTCTCTCCCTGGGAGTCAAATAAAGACAATCATCTAAATCTAAAAGCATCCGTGGGGTAAGAGGATGATTTCCATCAGTGATCTAGTATTAATGGATGTGTTAATAGAGATGGCGACTGCATGTGGAAGAAGTGACAGAGAAAGAGCAGCAGTGAATCCTCCTCTGAACCAGCAACAAGACCAGTGAGACAAACAAGCACCATGCAGAATGTGGACATGCTTGGATCTGGGCACGCATGTAAATGCACACACGCCTCAGAGCACATGTGTGCACTAATAGTTCGGTGCATATAGAAACACACAAACATGTGTTGGTCATACACATTCACGTACATCATTGATATTCATGTACACAGAGAGAGTGAAAATCCAAAAACCTAGAAATAACAAACACATACATGTGTCTAGATTTCATGGATACATACAAATTGCAGATGTAGACAGTATGTATAGTGTGCCTATGTTTGTATGCATAATGTGCACACAAACATATGCACACATAGACATGCAAGACAAACCCCAGGGAGTGACAAACAAACAATATTACACTCAAAGCACTTGTTAACAAAAACTGCTTTCATACAAAGCATACAAAGATGTACATCCAGTACGTCCATGTTCAAACACAGATATGTGAGTTATTGAAAAAAAACGTGATAATTGTATAGTAAGAGCTCACTGCATTGACATATTTTCACATATTCTTGTTTGTGCATGCAAACATGTAAAAAGCAAACAAATGATGCATACCAACTTTATACAACCACATGGACACAGCTGGGTGGGTAGGAAGAAAACTGGCTTTGTGGGGGGAAAAAAAACATTTTAACCCTTTATGGGCAAGTGACTATTTTAGGTAATTTTTGCACACTTCACAAAAGTGAAAGATTTTACAGAAGAGATATAGTTTTGTTATGGCCTCCAATAACACTAAAGGTTGAATTTCAAAGCATTTCAATGAGTGCCCTCTAGAGGGTTAGAGAAAGTTCGTGGGTGTGTGTGGCCAAGTTTGCACATTACGCTTTATACATGTCTCTGAGAATCAATCTGTGATGAGTCATCCAGAAGAGGGAAAGAAGCAAACACAAGCAAGATCAAGTCAGGTTTCCTCAAACACGACCTGCTTGTCACAGACTGCTCCTCAGTGGCAGGTTTGTAGAAGGATGTTTCAGTGTCCTGTCCAACCTCAGCACCTCCTTCTGTGAAAAACTCAGCGTGGACTCACAGTGTGACAGTGTTCAACGTCACATTAGGCTCAAGTTCCTTTTGACCGCTGACCATGCTCAGGTCATTATGTGACTACAGAGGAGATATTCTATATTTGGCATTACTCTTTATTTTTTCTCACAGTCAACAAATTCTGACTTTACAACAAATTATTTCTAAGCTTTGTGCTATTTGTCCATGTTATTTCATGGTTAACATCTGAACAGCATTATGTTATGAAACCACAGTCTAATATTCATTTTCCCTCATCATACTGAACTATAATATTGCAGCTAAATAGCTCCATGTATAATGCATGTTTGATAAATTTCTAAGGATGTTGATCAACCTATTAAGCTTTAGCATCAGTAATATGTGCATCATTACACTGTGATGTATCAGGATGACATCATGTGGCCCTCAAATAGTTATGTAAGGCCCCTTTAAGGCGTGGAGATTCAACCAGTACAGTAGATAAAAAGGAAGGTTTTCAGTCTGGCAGGATAGGTGTTATAGGTGATAGATCAGATAAGATTATTTCACTGAGTGTTCGCCTTCAAGAACTTCTCATATGCAACAACATCAGACTCTGAGCAGCAGAGACAACCACTAACCAGCACGCAGCAGACTTCACTACCTGCAGGCTGATGGATGTAAATTCACAGCCTCTGCATCTGTGTGTTTTTGCATTTGTTGCTTGAGAGATTGAAGAATATCATCAGCGGCTGGCATGTTGCAAAATGTCAGCCACCCTGACGTCTTTATATCTCACACCTGTGAAGTCAGCAGTGAATGAAAAATTGACTGAATGAACTGATTGACAGGATGAAAGACAACAAAAGTGCCGGTGTGCGATGCTTTCTCCGCCGCCTGCCGCACTCTGAAACTCAAAGTGTGTGACCTTTGTTGGAGCTCTGCTCGGCCCTGAGCTACAGAGAAAATGCATGACAATGGGGTAATGTTTCCATAGAGTCACAGAGAGAAACCATCATATGAAGTCAGCAATGAAAAAGGGCCAGTATCTTTCAGTCTGTCACTCTCTAAGTCAGACTTTGGTGTTACATCCTCCACTGTAATTTCATAATATTATCAGGCTGATGAAAGGTTTCAATATGCACAGTGATCAAAGCAAGGCTGAAAATGTGACACTTATGAGATTTTTACCCAACAACAGTGACGTACAAATGTACTGTTTCCATATTTACTGATGGTGATGAGCCCACTAATTCAGGCCTGACTTGGCTTGGCGTTCCTCAGTTAAACCAAGATCAACAGCAGATGCACCGTCGTGGCGGCAGAACATGGCACTGTGATTTGACATCACACCCCTGCTAAGAGTGTGGCACAAACACGAGCCGTCTGCTGCCAAACAGAGGGAGAAACATGGCGCTAACACAAATACAAAGTAATGAGTAATGAGTGTTCCTGTTGATGCGAGAGCGGCCGAGAACGGGCAGGATTCAGGATCTCTCTGCTGAAACGAGCCATTGTCTCAGCAAACATTTAATTTCCTGATATTTAAATGTGTGCAAAAGTGTGAGATTACAGAGAAGCACAAAGGAAGCAGCAGGATGGAGATCTACAATATCTAAATTCTAAATCTATCTGTAAGTAAAAATACCAAAGTATTAGAATACACAAAATACAAACCAGACAACTTATGATACAGAATGGATCATTTCAGAATAACATATATTATATTACTGGATTATAATTATTGATGCAGTAATGTGTTCATCGCGTTAATGTTGCGGGTGATGAAGGCGGAGCTGATCCGAACAACTTTATACAGCTCGCTGCTAAATTTCGTATTTTAACCTATGATAATGTAAAAACATTTCTATGTTCATCATATGTCAATTATTTATCTGAATCTAGTAGCAGTAAGTTATCAGATAAATCTAGTGGAATAAAAAATACCTTTCCCTCTGCACTGGTGTGGAGTAGAAGTATAAACTAGCACAAGATGGAAGTACTCAAGTAAAGTACAAGTACCTCAAAATTGTATTACTTAAGGTAAATTCTTTTCCACCTTTTCTACCAGTGTAGCCTACTGATCAAAAATGCCCCCCCAAAAAGTCCTAAAACAAATAACTATGTGACTAATAAAACACTTCTGGAACATGCATTTTACTTGTCCACAAACAGGAGAGATGGGGCATTGATGGGCAGTGAACAGTGTAGAGCATCCAAGGACAATGAGCGGACATGTTACTGCTGAGAGGATGTGCAGTATTAAGATGTCACCACAACATAAAAAAAATTGGAAGGAAATGTGAAACATGTATGAGCTTTATAGAAGTACCTCACTGTTAGAGTCGCATACTGTTTGATGTATACAAGTGTGTAGTGATAATGTGTCACAGCAGTATATCACGCTACTTTAAAGCCTCTTTATCCCCCAGCCTCCTCCATTCATGCCCACACTCCCCCACGTCCAGGCCCATTATCCCGGGCAGCTGGTTTTGGGACCGGCTGGCTGGAGAGGAAGCTGAAAGTAGAGCCTAATTCACTTATTGATTCCTGTCCTGTGTTGCTGGATACTTCACAGCGTTAATCAGTGGGTGGTATTAGGCTGAGGACGGGGTGAACCTAAGGGTACAGGGCCACCCGATGCAGCGATTGGAGGTGGGTCAAAACAAGTCTGCATTATTTTCTCAGAGTCTTGTGTTGTATTTAATCACATCCTGTAAAGTGATAAATACATAATTCCATTTTAACATAAAGGCTCAGTAATTTGCATTGACATTATTCTAGATTTGTTTTATAGTCAACAAAGCCTGAAAAGACCAAAATCGAAAAGACCAAAAATTGTCTCTCAAAAAAACAGGCCACAAATATCTAGTTTTAAGACTAGTCAGTAATTAGCTAAAGAATCAAGTTTCAACATTACTCTGGGGATTATTTCCAGCTGTACATTAATACACACTTACTGTTCATTGACAGTGAATCCCTGCTAGTGTGCAAGGATTGACTTAAAATAAATTATGATGTATGTGTTCATATACATATAGATCAGCAATGATAAAAACATAGAACATTTCCAGATTAAAGTGTTCATCTCAGGCCCCGGTTACAGTTACACCGAGACTGATAGCAGAGATTACAGGTCAGTGTCAAATAATCTAAGCTATTTACTATTCACTCTATGCAGGACTCGTGGTTCTATTAATCTTCAGGTACAACGCTGAGAGATAAAAACAGGAAACAGAAAGGAAAACACTGTGCACCTACTGGAATAAACACAGCTGGGAAATCACCCGGGAACACTGACACGACAGCGACTCATTTTTTGCAACGTAGCGCTTGAGATTCATGTGACGTGCTCTCTAATCACACCAAAGGGACCAAGACCTTAATCTCAGATATTTGTTCATACTCGAGCCAACTTTGCTGCTGCTTTAGCTCTAAAATGAACAGATGAGGATATTAGGTTCGGTTGTTATTTGTATATTGACTCCACAGGGATCTTCAGGATGTGATATATCATGTTTCCATGTTAGTCGATATGGTGTCATGGACAGGATGGTGTCTTTCTTGTCATGGCTTTTTACGTTTTGCCAAAAGAACCAATGGTCCTCAAAGTAACCTTTTCTATGAAGGCAAAAGTACATTGATGGTAATGAGATTCTGCACACAATGTAATATCTTTTCAGTGCAATAACATAGAAATTTCTGTGCAATAGCATTCATAGCATCTTTATTCTCATATGAATAATAGTATGTCTATTACTTCTGGATGCCAAAGACAAGGAAAACATGTAACATAGTGTCAATACTCAACCTCACTTGTCACTTTATTGTCTTATGCCACTTATTGTTTCTTGTTTTTCATTGCTGCCTTATTTTTTAATTAGCCATTTACTGGTATTTATTTTTGAGTTACTGTTTACTGTTTGTTACTGCTGCTGTGACAAGTAAATTTCCCCTAAGGGGGATCAATAAAAGTTATCTTATCTTATCTTATCTTATCTTATCTTATGTAGTTTCACTGCCAAAATAATATTTGTTACCTTCGCCAAGGAGGTTATGTTTTTGCCGGCGTTTGTTTGTTTGTTTGTCTGTTTTTGCATTTGTTTGCAACATAACTCAAAAAGTTATGGACAGATTTTGATGAAATTTTCAGGAAATGTCCTTTATGGGACAAGGAACAAATGATTCAGTTTTGGAGGTGATCCGGATCATCGTCTGGATCCAGGATTCTGGAATTGTGATGCTTGGCGGAGGTCTGTGCTCTCCAAATGCTTTTCTAGTTTGGACTGAAAACAAATGTATAGTGTAAAGTTGAGGCTCATTCCTTCATACCAGTATAATCTGGAATAGGTGAGCGACCGACCCCAAGCAACGTCGGCCACTTCCTGACTCATGTGCCATCTCTCAGTGTGGAGGCTTTAAATGAAGGTGGTGCATTCAGGCAGGGTCCAGCAGGATGAGGTCACCGGCTGGACACTCAGACACACCTACATGAGCCCTGTGGCCTCTCACCCCACGCTCCAATGCTTCAACACACGTCGGCTTAGCATGTGCCGAAAAGACGGTTTAATAGCAAGAATATGACTGATTAGAATAGAATAGACTTTAGTGACAATGGATGAGAAACCAAGTTGGGTTCAAAAGGAAACCAACAAATCAACCATGAACAAAAGAGAAGAGAAGAAGAGAACGAGGTGAAGAAATGAAAAAAACAAGAGCAGAACAGAGGCAGGAAATTAAGTACACATCTGCACACACACAGAAAAGTGTCACAATCTATTCACATACATGAAATCATGATGCAAATCCTCCCCAGCTAAACAAACAATTTCCCGTCTCCCTTGCTCCTCCTGCTCACTTTAGTTTTCAGCATGCAAAGAATTTTGACCCCGCAGCTCAATCTTCACACCACTCCAACTGACTCTCATTGATTTCCATGGTGTTGGAGGGAGTGGCAGGGCCTGTGTGGGCCAATGAAAAGAAGATGCACATGTGAAAGACTTGTTGTGGCGAATCTGCTCCTGACACACACGCAGGCCGACCCAGCTGGAGAGACGCTCCGGCTATAATGGCACCTGAATCCATATGTGGAGGAACAAACGTACACCTGCGTTTCTCTTGACTCGCTGTAAATCATTCCAGTTCTCACAAGCTCCACCTCTCACGCAAACACACAACAAGTGTGCAATCAGAGAAATGCAAATCTGATTGTGCAGGTGTGCAAATTCCATAATATACTTGACAAACAGTGACACACACACTTACACACTGGCAACACACACCAGCTCCTGAACTAACAGGTTATAGCTCGCCCCGTGCATTTCAGTAAGTGTGTTATTTTATCGCCTCTTTTCATTATCTCCCCTCCCGTTCTGCTCGCTGACGGGGGGGGGTGTAGCCTACTTTGTTGCCATGGATACCTCAAACACCCCACATAGAAAATTCTACACGGAATAACAAGTGGCCAATTGCGTCTGTTTGCTCTTGAACAAACCTCAGGATTAGAGGTATTTTCTTGTCAGAGGCATAAACTATTTTTATGTTTGCAGGCAAAGAGAGGGAGAGAGAGCGAAGGAGAGGAAGTGAGAAAGAGGCGCAGATATGAAAAGAGCATACTAATGCTGTGTAGTGACAGGTTTCTCCCTGCTCGCTGAGATGAGAGAGCTCGAGAACAGAGGAAGGAGAAAAAAGGAAGGGGAAAAGAAATGCTTTTAAAAAGAAACTCAGGTGCTCAGGGCGCCCTTAACAAATGAAGGGGAACATGACAGAGAGGCAGAGAAAGAGGGGGGGCAGATCATTTCAAGTCCAGTTAACTGGGAGCGCTGACATTTGTAAAAGCCGAGCGGGCGAGGTGAAAAGCAGGGTGGCGTTTAGCGGGGCAAACTGGAGCTAAATGTTTTGAAAAGCTCGCTGGTTTTTTTTTTATTTTTTTCTGTGTCTCTTTCAGATTAATTGACAAACACTCATGTGATGCCTCCTCCTAATTTCTTCCTCCTGCTCCGAGCCTCAGAGAACATAACCTCAGTGTGCAATGATGTCATTATGATACCATCTGTTTGCTGCAATGGCAGACGCAAACATACACACGCGCGTACACGCAGACACACACGCATGCACGAGATAGCCGCGGATCCGATAACACTAAGAGGCAGAGAACCTGTGACATGTGCACTGTACATCAGCCGTCAAGCTCCCACCACATGTTTAATGCAGGCTTATTGTAAAGAGCTACGGTGAGTGTTGACACGCTGCAGGTATCTCAACTCCTGTTTCTGTGCACAACTGTTTCCTTCGCTGTCCAAACACACTGTAGCAGCCATATAACACCACGCCTGTCAAGGTCATGAGCGGAGACACTTGATGCGGATGTCTGTCAAACCCATCCCCCATTGGACAAGGACACTGCCTCCCCACTACTACAATTTTTACACCATTATCATTTACTGTTGAGGCCGGAGCCAGTGTGTGACGGAGAAGCTACAACCAGTCAACTGAGATTAGTCGACATGGCCAGATTACAATACAGGTCCACACAAGGCCATAGGTTGGGTTGGGACACACACACACACACACACACACACACACACACAAGCATAAACAAAAAGAGCTTGATTCAAAATGGTTGCTAATGAATAAATGTATGTATTTATGAGCAGAAACCTGAAATTTGTATCATGTGGATGTTTTTTACATTTTAAAGCTGTATTCCATTTTTCTTTTCTAAGTGTCTAAGTGCTATTCTTAAAAAAGGACCTAGTGTCTTTCATATTTTTTCATTTTTGAAATACAGTTTTGTTTTTTTGCTTTCTGGCTGAGACTTATATGAGGAGCTTGATTGCACTCTTGTGTCTGTGTGCACATCCACACTACCCTCATATTGTATTGTATATAATCCAAAACTCACTAGCTAACACACTGTTTAATCTGTACAAAAATCTTGTTAATAAATACCTTGTGAATTCATTAACGCTCAGTTTTATAAGTATGATTTAACACATGGACTTGTGTTCCTCCCCATGTCAGACTAACTGTTTTGGCTTCTGCATTAGATGTAGACTAACAGGTACAAGTAAAAGCCACATGGTCAGAGTGGCGTGAGGCGCATGCATGAGCAGGCAAAACCGACGTAGCAAATGAATTTGGAGGGGTGTAATGAGAGACGGCGCTGGGCTCCAGCCCGATTTCACAGCCGCATCATTAGGGTGAGGCGGCCCCGGCCCCTGAACACACACACACACACACACACACACACACACACACACACACACACACACACACCGCTCAGCACAGCGGCCCTGGGAAAGACGAACAAGGTCAGTCGCTACGCTGCAGTCTAATGAGAGGTGACAGGTGAGAAGAGGCGCACCAGAATTTATCCATTTAACTTATATTTTTAGGGATTGTTTGTTTGTGTGTTTCTGTGTGTGTGTGTGTGCACGCATGTATTTTTGAATCATAATGAAATCCCAGCGTGACAGATACTGATACGCACACAATACCCTCCCAGTGACCTTCATGTACTTCCTCTCAGGCAGGTGTTAAGGCTGTAGGGGCTGAATTGAGTGGACAACAGGAGACGGTGCTGTGTTATTTATCAGCACGTCCAGGCGTCATAAATGACTGTTCACTACAGGTAACTCAGCACACACACACACTGATGCACCTTTGGGTGTGTTTCTAGTCTAGATAGAGGTAATACATGCCATGCGTTCAGTGTACAGAACGAGTTATTATAAGGAGGACAGTTAGCAGCCGGTTGATCTTATCTGGTTATGAAGTTGTGTCACATACACACATTCATGGTTGAGCAGGCAGAATGAGTTGGTCCGTGTCCAGATGGCTAACCTTAAAGACAGCAGTCCACAGCTGTCCTCTCAGTCGTAACTCTCTAGATGACTAGTAAGACAGGACACATTTGACATTTCCGGTGACAGCCTTAAGCTTGACGAAGAAGCGAGGACACTGGATAATCACCGCCGTGACACCATTAAGGTGGCGTTTAGGGACCTCTCTCAGACATATATCTTAAGATGAAGGAGAGGAGCAAAAATCCACCTCATGGTTTCATCTCAGCTGCTAACAGTCATTGTAAAGCTGACGCCATCGTGGTCACTTATGGCGTCTTACCAAAGAAGACAATGACTAACGCCTGCTATTGTCATCATCCTTTCTCTTTCAGGAAATTCTTGACTGACTTCATCCTCTCCTTCACTCATATCTTACTCATTTCAGATGTTTCTCTTCACACACACAAAGCGCCATCCCAGAATAGACTTATTGTGAATCCATGCTTCACAGGTCTCTAAAGAGCTTTTATTATGTGACATTATCACTTTCAACACTCTGAGAAAAAACTGTGTCCTAGAATAATGATACAATAAGCAACGTCCTTGAGGTTCAATAGGCTATCTAAGCTGAAATCTTGCTCAAAATCATTCTTTCTTTCTTCATCACTCCTGCTTTCCTGTTTTATAAGCAGCTTAGTAAAGCAGTAATGCAATAAAAAATAATTTTTTAAAAAAGAGAAATTGTATGGAGAGAGAAATAATGAGGCAATAACACAGCTCATTTTTAGCAGAGCTGCCTTTGAGTGACTTTCTTATCCTGTTAGTCACTGTTGTAACATCATATTCTCTTTCTAAATGAAATTAAATCAATCACAACATGATCATCAGTCGCCTTAGTTTTTTCAGCTGTCCACTTTTCTATTTCCAACTGGGCCCGCAACTGTATTAATAACTTATTAAATCGGTTTATTACATTACAGGCATGCATGCATTTATATATGTGAGTACATCATCTTCTCTCCAATGGATTTGCCCAGCAAATCAAGTTAATCACAGCATTGAAAGCAATAATGAGTGTAGCATGCTACTCAACAAACTAACAAACCCATTAGTCTGCCTGTCTCCAAATCCAAAACCTTATATTCATTAGACAGTAATTCAGAGCAGAAAATGAGATTGAGATCCTCGATGCTGCGGAAAAACACCCAAAAAAACAAAGCACAGCAATGGTCGAGACAAGATTGAAAAACAAATTTCTAATTTTGTCCATGAAGTGAAATAGGAGTTGATAATTAGCCGGGGATACGAGGGAGATGATACAGACGCGCACGGCAGAATTAGTTTCAATTCATTCTTCCAGCCGTCCAATTTAACACGGCCGCAGGAGCCAATAGTGCCGCACGGTACTACATGTGCTTATGTAACTCCAGGAAGCATGGGTGTGAAAAAAGGTGCCGTGAATCCATTTTGTAGGTTTCTACACTTTGCTTTGGGATTTGAGGCGCTCTTCCACTATAGTACATCATCATGATCCAATTCATCCCACATCCTCTGGGTAAGTGTGACAGAGGAGGCCGTACTGAAGCCACGATGCTGTCAGAGTCTCTATGAATGTCTTTCTATAAATGCTGTGTTTACTAGGATGGCTGCAGCACATTCACCATGTGACATGTGGTCTCTTGGCCAATATGGGCCACCAGCAGCACTCCATATGTCCATCTCATCTCACCACTCCATCACTGACTGCACATCCCCCCACCGTCACCACCAACATCTCCTCCACTGTCAATCCTTCTCTTCATCAACCCATTCTTCCCATCTTCCATCAGTCTCTATCTCTACTCCCCCCTTCAAGCCACCTTTTCATCTCGCTGTTCATGTACTACACTTAGACATCTTCCATCTCTGTTACCTCAGCTCTGCTGTACAGACCAGCCTGGGAGGTGATGGAGACAGGGGGAGGGGGTTGAGAGAGAGGGGTGAGCCCTCTGGGAGGAAAGGGGTGAGGGAGAAAGTGGGGTAGTGTGACAGTGTGAGTTTCAACCCCCAAACCTTTTTGAGGGCCATTTCACCAAACTATAATCATATAGTTAGTAATTTTTCAATAATCCAGATGGAAGGTGGGTAACGGTGTAAGCAAGGAGCTCACGAGAATTGAATAAAAGAAATAATTGTAACGGTAATAATCATCAGCATTAATGTCAGAGTAATGAGCATCATCCTCATCACAGCTAATTATCTCTGGTTATAAAGTATTTTGATGGACAGCTCATCGCTGCACGGCTTTACTCATTTTTTTAAATTGTCTTTTCAGTGTTTAGCAGTAGCTCATTCAGTTCTAGACGCATCTACTTTTATGGAAGCTAAAAAATGCTATAAAAATTGGAATTTCATGTGCAGCTGAATAACTAATTTTGAAATGTAACCACTCCTGAAATATGCTCAGTAACCACCTGTACAATCTATCACCTTTCAGTAGAGGCAGCTCTGCTATAAATTCTACCTCAGGAAGTCAGTTTTTGATGACATTGTCGCAAATTTATAAATATATATATATATATATATATATATATATATATATGTTTATTATTGAAGTCATATTAAAGGCTAGAGGTGTTATCTTTTCTCTTTGCATGCATGAGGGCAGCAGAATATTAGAAACATCTCTGAAATAAATGCTGTCCATCACAACACTGCTAATTATGACCTTAATGCTAAAATACATAATGCAATTTCAAATCTAAAACTGTATTTTAAAAAATCATAGGCATCATAAAAAAAGACTTTATGGAAGAACAGATGGATGGATTTCATTAAACTGTGCAGATGTATGTAATAAAGTAACCACTGAGTTTATTTTGTAGAATTTCAAAAGCTAGATTTGTATTTTCAAGGGTTCACAAAGTTAAGTGCAGTATTCAAAGTTATTCCAGTTGGTCAGATATGATAAAAATGTTAAAAAATCTTATCAGGTTACATTCTGTCAGTCACATGACCCAAGAAAGAAAAGGTCATATGGAAACGTTGGACACCAGAACTGTCTGAATGTGTGAAGCTTTTTTTGTTTAATTGACCACTTGAAAAAAAATTGCACAAAAACATACAAATTGAAATGGTTAGATGGTTTTTAAGTCAAATATTTAAATGCAATAAAATCATGGATAATTTCACAATTAGTGTAGTATTAGTATATTGCAAAAAAAAAAATTCTAATTACTATAGCCTTTCTTTCCTTCCATATAATCTTGCCTTTCCTCCCACGTGCTCTCCAGTCAGAAGAAGCTCCATCTTTATTGTACGTTCACACTCTGCCATAACTTTGACATTCTGCTTGACATTCAGGTAGCATAGCAACATGACAACATGCCCCTACAGCCTGGTGTGAGAATAAAGATGCTTTTTGAAAAGGTTGACAAGAGAGAGAGAGAGAGAGAGAGAGAGAGAGAGAGAGAGAGAGAGGGAGAGGGAGAGAAGAGATGGGGGAGGAGGTGGAGAGTTGAGTGAAGCCCTCCACAGATTTGCTTCTTCTCCTTTTCAACCTCGCTCCAGAATCCCATTTGAAATTTAAAGCACCTTTTTTGTGTTTGAAAATACCTTAACACATGCTGCCATAAATACTGCCCAAGGGGGGTTTCAGTTCCCCCTGCCGACCTGCATGATTCAACAGGGATGAGCTGCTATAATGGAAGACATACATGTGCATACATACTGCATATGTACACACTGTGTATAAGAAAGCATTATATAGAGAATAATTCATAGACAGTACATTGACTATATAAATGTATATATCAATCATATATAGTATTTACTGTACTGTATATATGAATACACATGCCTCTATATAAAATGTATTGTCCATTCTAATATGCACTATACTGATTCTGTATGCAGCATGAAAATAAATGATTTCTGTTGTAAAACGTGGTAAGAGAAGCAGCACACATAAAACATGTAACTCTGGTCAGAGGGGTTATGTAAATGCATTTTTTTCACCAGAGAATCTAATTCATAATTCATAAAGATTAAAGATGAATTTCATATGGGGCTGTGCACTGTTCGATTGGCCCTTCTCCCCATTAGAAATGCCACGGCCCAAAGAGCTTCTCCTTTCCCAATGATGAGAGGGAGACCAGATCCCGGCCCTCTGACCAAATCAATACAGCTCCTGATCTAATCCCGCCTGTTGGCCACCGTTTGCTGGGAAGAGAATGGGCTCAGGGTGGAGTATCACCGTCTCTGATGACACTTGCTATTCATTTGTAAGGGAGGCTCTTCATAATAACTACTCTATTATTGCTGTTTAATTTTTCAGATACAGTGTATTTTATTTTGTATTTTATATTCATACTACATACCGTACTTATACTACATACTATACTACTATGTTTAAAAAGTTCTACTAGAAGTTCTTCTACTGCAGTTTTTGTAAATCAATTCACCCTTCTGCATCAGGAACCCAGTTCATTTACTCACGCACATGTACCTTATTTTCATATTTAAATATTTCCTTTTTTTTTCTAAATCCAAAATTTATTTGACATTTATGGTTACTAGTTTTACATAAATATTAACATCAACAACAAATCAGAAGATGAGTTAATAAGATAGTATAGTATTGGTTGCATTATAGTAGATGTTGCCACCCAGCAGAATATAAAGTAGTTTAAAGTATATCTTGCTTTGGTATTGTCACTTCTTGTTACTTGCCAGAGGGGACAGGGTCAGTTTGTGTTTCTTCCTGCTCTTCTCTGTGTGTTGTCTCCCCTCCCCCACAGGTGATAACTACTTGATTGAGCTCCACCTGTGCAGGCTGCACATGTACCACAGCTAACCAATCAACATCCACCTATATAAGGAGCTAACCAGCAGAAGCTCTTTCTTTTAGAGAAGTTAGTTAGGCCTTTTGTTTTTTATTTCAGAGGTAGACATTTTAGTTAGGCCCAGGTTTGTTAATTGATTTCAGTTGTTTGGCACAACCATTCTGCTCCTCTGAATACGTCCCAGCTTAACTTTAATCATTTAATCGTACTTAAATTGGAGTTTATCTCCTCGTTCAAGAGGTTAAAGACGAGTTGTTCAATCCCAAAAACTGTCAAATGTGATGGAAATTTCACATGTTTTTTTTTCACCATTAACAGTCTAATCATCAAATTAAAGATCCTAAAGTGAAATCTCAAATCCACAGCTCATCTTCTCACATGCATCTGTCGTATGGAGAAATTCACTGTACAATATCATGACATCTTTCTGTATTTTACACAACTGTTTTTCTGAGGTGCTTGATGTGAAAAGATGTGAGAAACCGTGCAACTGTGACTTTTTGTTGTCCTATTAAAGGAGTTTTGATGGATACAAGTCAGTTGGTTGCAGAGGATGTTAGACTTTACTGTTGGGTGAAATAAAATAGAGAAACACAATTTTAATCTTCTGACACCGTTCTTTAGACATTTGACCATCTCGACTCGTACAGTTATTCTGACTGAGTGACTTCCTGACGCTCCTCTTACAGCACACATGGAGCTTTGTCCTGCACTGTATAAAATTATGTCCTGATTACCCTTCATGTTTCTCTAACTGTGACAGTGTTTCAGAAAATGTGTTAAAGCAATTGAGAAAAATGTGAGACAGATAAATCTGAGTGGTGACAAGGACCTTTAAGAGAGCCTTTAAGATAATGATAAAACTTATAGCTAGGCCTGACCCAGTGAGCCCTGAACCGTCCTTTAGTTATGCTGCTGTAGGCCTCCAGTGCCGGGGGATTTCCCATAATGCACTGAGCTTCTCTCTCTTCCTCTCTCTCTCCATCTGTATGCATTGTGCATACGTACCCCATCAATGCTTTGTACTAACACAACATCTTACGTCTCTTGTAGTTTTGTATTATTATTATTACTACTATTATGTACTACTCTCCCTCTCTCTCTCTCTCTCTCTCTCTCTCTCCCTCTTTCTTGGGTCTCTGAACTGCTGCCCAAAATACAACAACACTTTGTGGCTGTCTCAATTTTAACACCACCACTGTCCCAGATCATAAATATGGATATGCACATAAACAGATCATTTGGTAATCTATGTTCCAAAGACACACCATTATTTCCTCTTTCCAAACCTGACTGAGACCTACATGTTGACTGTAAACCCATTAATGGCTTTCCCATCAAACCTTAAGATGAAAAAAAAGATATGACGCTAAAAGGCCACGAAAGTGCCTCATCTTCCCAGAAAGGAACAGCAGGCCACTCCAGACTTTATCACTGACTCCATGATACAATTAGCCATCACCGTGGTGCAGCTGTGGTTCTGCTGATTGTATTAGAGGATCAGTGACGTCTTTCTAGACAAAACCCCAGAGAATGAGAGAGGGGCACTCAAACAGCTCTGAAACACAATAAAGACAAGTGGCACAGACCCACACACTCTCTCTGCTCTTCTTAAGGCAGATCTGAAAAATGAGAAGCAAACTTTGTGTTGTTGTTGTTGTGGGTGTTTCCTTTGTCTTGTGTCTTGTGCTGTATTTTTTTTTTTTGACCCAGGGGTCGTTATCTCTCAAACACAAAGATAAATCAGCTTCAAACAATGCACATATGCATGCACCGCTGCACTCACAAAACTTCCAGAAGGACACAGGAGATTGCTGTGAGCAAGCCCCCCCCTGGGGGTGCGGTGACTTTTGACATGGACAGCAACATATCATACCCCTCAACACACACACACACACACAGAGGGAGAGAGAGATCAGGCGTCACAATCATCATCCTCATCCAGCCCTGAGGGGCACAGAGAGAGAGGCAGGCGGAGGGGGGGGGTACATGTAGAAGGAGTGACAAAGAGAGTGGCCACAGAGTTGAGCTGTAGATAGACAGAGAGGAAGAATCAAGAAAAAGAAAGAAACAAGGAGGGAAGGGGCCCCCAGAGTACAGCTATAACCCTATCTATTCACCACCGAGGCTGTAAAGATGGAGGAACAATCAAGGTGGAGAGACAATGAAAAGATGGCTAGAGGGCAAAGAGAGATCACTCTGCGGTCACGACTTGTGACAAGAAAGGTTTACAGCTCCAGAGCACTCAGGCATTAGAATATTAGATTTGAGTGAGAGAAGTAACAGGCCTCATCCATCAATATTCCCTGACACCTTTAAAAAGCTGCTGGGGAAAAATAAATAATAATTTGACAATGTCATCAAATTTCACTTGAAACTGCTAATTAAAACATGTATTTGGAAACAGTGGCTCTGTTTTGCCAATTAACAAAAAGTGCTTATTTGACTTAAATGTGTCTCGATTCCAAATGTGTTTTTTCTCAATGTGACTAGTAACCAAAGCTCAGCTCTAATTACAGAAGTGAATTTGAGTGCTATCAGCAGGATGAGGCTCAGATTAGGATCAGACCATATGGCTTGTTGGGGCGACTGTGGTTTATACATAGCACTGTGGGGTCAAACGTGAACACACGCACACACACACACTTACAGGAAATTTGGATTACTCATATCACACGTGGAGAACTGAGTTAACCCATGCCGTCAGTCCAATCTGTCCACGCGATGATGCCATCAGGAGGCACCTTAAATTGACACATTTTAAAATTAGAGTTTATATCCACATAAAGATGTCACAGATACGTCATTTTACTAAATATGAATGATCTTAAAAAACTTCATTTAGCATTTGACCTATTTCTATCAGACACATTTCAGTAACTTCTTTGGTAAACATGATGGACGTTCAACATGTTGGTCATGTGGTCTCCTTAAATTCATCCTTTTCATTCAGGCCAATTGTATGGATAAAATCATTAATATCCAGCAAAATGTTCCAGGATTCAAATGAGGTGCCCTGGGGAGTTTTCTGGTCTCTCACAAAAACACATACTGTACTGTGTATCTGTGAAGTTGTTGAATACATTTTCCTCCCACATTAGCCTTTTTTTAAAAAAACAAACTCATTTAAATCCTACATCGATGTTTTCTTGCTGCCACTGTTCTTCATCATCGCCTGCTTCTCTCAGCCTCTTTGTGCGTTACAGCCAACGACTGTTGATCAGCAATTACACCAGAGTTAAGAATGTGTCACATGCATGTTTGTGCATCCTCATCCGTGTGCACAATGCAAACACAATCAAGACCCACTCACATGTCCCTTCTGCACTACGAGTGGACTCCTCAGACAAGGGGCTCTAACCCCAAAATAAGTTTTGAAATCCAACACTGATGCTGTAGTCTGTGAGAGAAAACACTCTTCTTCATTCATATCATTCATTTTCAACTCGCCGCTCCTTTTTGTGCACCAGGTGCCAATTGTCACACAGGCATCGCGTCTCTTTCCACACATGCCAAAACATTTTGACTTTAATGGACATGTTATGTGCTCCGTGTCTGAAATAAAGAGCCGCTCTGTCAGCATGTACCTGTGTGTGTGACAATTCAACAATCAGCTACTACATCAAGGACTCATGTCTCCAAGTCACTAAGGCCTTTAATGTAAGTTGAACCAGTCTTGACGGGGGTTCAGGTTATCATTGGTTGTGTTTATAAATGCAATAATACAGAACAAGTGTTTACTCATTTGAAACCACAGGCCAGCTCATAAATCATCTTTGCTTTGCAGGAAAAGTTAGCGACATAAATAACAAGTAAACCCTGGCTCTGCCCGTTTGGCTCTGCAAATGCAACAAAGCTAATTAGTCATTAGGGAGAAAATCACATTTTGAGAAGAAAATGAATGATCCTGCCCTGATACGATGCCGTGATAAGAGAGGGGGGAAAACTGGAATGAAATGATCAAAAAAAAAAAAGAAGACTAGTGCAACAGCAGCCAATGAACTTCAGAGAGAGAGAGAGGGAAAAAAAACAAAAAAAACACTGTTATTTACAGTAAACGGCAAAGTCCTCTTCATTTACTAGATGTGTGTTATTGACGGGCAGCATTTACATCAAAGAGAAACAGACGCAGAGAGACAAGATAGGGAATCCAGATCAATAGGACAGACACACACACACACACACACACACACACACACAGAGTCTCATTAATAATGTCTTTAAGGCCAGGAAGGGAAATACTAATTCATGCTTTTGACTACATGGTGATATTAAACAAATGTATACAAGCAAACAGAAAGTTTACAAACCTCAAAACGCTTCTGTAGGTTTAACAACATGATTGGATTATTCAGCTTTATGCATAAAGTGTGCGGTCTGAACCGTCTCAGTATATGTGATAATGGGATTCATTGCTTACCCCCCCTTCCCTCTTTTTTCTTCTATCCCTCCTCCTGTCCTGCACTCCATCTATTTGAAAAGGAAGGCACTGCATTTAAATTGCGCAGGCAGTTTACTGTAAGAGTCCACCAGGGAAATCGAAGAAGAAACAGAAAGAGAGAGGGGGAGGGCGTAAAACAGAGTTATGGGAAATAACATAAGATGGACGGCAAAGTACGGAGAAAGACCGGGGTGAGTAAGTGAGTGAGTGACTAAAAATGGAGGGAGTCAAGAAGAGGAGAGAAAAATGAAGTGAGGGAAAGTAGAACAAAGTGTCAATGAAAGAAGACAATTTGGATTAAGAGTTGAGAGGGAGTGATGTATTAACAGTCAGAGGACGGGGGGTGAAAGTGAGTTCACTGTCTGTCCTCTGTCCTTGATTTGTGTTGTGTTGCTAAAGATGGAGAAGCCATTTGCAGACTCTCTCTTTCTTTCTCTGTCCATCTATTCTCTCTCTCTCTGTCTCTCTCGTGTTGTTTCTGTTGACCACACCGCCATCCTCTCCTCCTCTCCACTGACGAATGACAAACAAGCCCAGGCAATCCCCCAGAATTCTCTTTGTCATCCCCGCAGTGGAGGACTGGTGTGTTTGGCTATTTACATGGAAATGGAGGCTCACCCCCCTCCGTCCCACACACACTTACACACACGCACAAACACACACACACACACACATACACTTTTTATTCTGCCACTTTCTTGTGCAACAGATTTAATTTTACATTGACTTTTTTTGGAGAATTAATTGTTCAGACTATAACACATAACAGCAAAGCAAAAGCGTGATCATCAAAAAGACACAGGTCAGACCCGAGAACAGTTAGACCTGGTCCAGAATACAGTCGACTATAAAACATTTTATAAACAGACAGACAGAAAATAATGATTTAATGTTTGTGAATCAAATTACATTAAAGTCATGGTGACTTGTTCTGGTGTATAAACAGTTAATGAAAAGTTTAAAACAAACTGCAAAGATTTGTTTGTATATTCATGTATCATGAATATGATTACAGCCACATTATCAATCAGTGTTATCAATCATTCATTGTTAATACATCACTTATGAATGTATAATTGTACACAAATGATATACACTTCATACTCACATTATAGTGTGTTATAAACCATGAATGCTAAATAGAGGTGGTTAAAATGAATTTTAAGTTACTCATTACTTCGTTCAACTTGTGTCCACTGACAATGACGAACAGCTTAACTTGTAATGTCACAGTGGCATAAATAGCAAATAGAAGTAAATATGAAAGTTACCATGTTGTAAGTTTGTAGTTGAGTGCTGATGAGTGTTATTATTATCATCATCACTGTCATCAATAAATGTGAAATTTAAAGGAATAGTTCAACATGTTGGGAGATTTTGCATTCTTGCAGATTTAGTTGAGAATCTAAAAGCTTATCTTAGAATAAAGACAGGACACAGGGAGAAACAGCTAATCTGGCATCGTCAATGTAGTCTTTCACACTTTCTCAACATTTTTAAACAGATAGAATAAATGAGATGAGATGAAACAAGGTGGCAGATCGTAAAACTGCTGAAAAAATGAACACATGCAGGCTTTTCTTCTGCTGCTCCTTCCTTTGCCTGCTTGTCCTCCTTCTCCTCCTTCCTTCAGCCCATTACTGAGGCACAAACAGACCATTATGCCAGACAGGCAGACATGATTTCTCTCTATTTCTCTATCTATCTTCTATCTCTCCCTCACACACACTAAGCTCACAGCCCCACCGCTTCCTCTCCGTGTGAATGAAAGAGGAAGTGCCGAGGAGACTGAAGTGTAAAGAGTCCTCTGTGTCCTCCGTCGCTCTCAGACAGGAGTGACACCACAGCCGATAACAACAACAACAACGACGACAGTGACAAGCGACGCTGCCAAATTATTCATGGGGGCTGAGGAACGCGACCGCAAAGGAGCTCAGTGTCTACAAAAGTCAATCACTCGGCAGCCTGTGTGTTTTCAAAGCCATCCTGTTCATGAGTTGCAACCCCAAACTTACACCCTCCAAGAAGAGATTTTCCTCTCAATGGCATCCACCTGGTCTGAGAAAAGAAGTCGCCAAACTAAAGATTCGACTATCAAAGTGCCTATTTTCTAACTCGGTTCAAAAGTTTGTCACAAGTGGCTCTCTGTTGCGAAACAAGACGACTTTGTGTGACACCTCACTGTTAAAACACTGTGAGCTGGCGGGAGATGTGATCCACATCCGTGATGAAGACATAAACAAACTTTGTCTCCAGTAAGTTTTCACTCAGTGAGACTTTTTGGGAAAGTGTTGAAGACTTTCTAACAAAAACAACTATTACTTGTCATCTGTAAAAGGCAGCTGTTGTAGAACTGCACTTAAATGACATTGTATTGTTCTAATGAAGAATAAGTTTGTTCTCCTGATATAGCAGCAAGTTCATGTGAAACATGCCAGAGAAAACTCTTTCACTAAAAGTCATTTTGCTGCAAATGATCTGAAAAAAAATATATATATATATAATCTTTATTATTTAAATTTATTAAATTATTATTGTTTTATATGTCATTTACACAAAATGTTGTAGAGACAATAATGGTTCCCAGGGGGTGAATCCTAACTTTGGTGATCTTCCAATTTTCCTCTAGTTCTACCCACAAGTTGACATTTTTAGTTTTCAGTGAAATGTCCAAAGAACGATGGGATGGACTGTCACTAGATTTGGTAACACATATTCAGAAGGACATATGTCAGTCTTCATAAGACATCCACTTGATTTTTTAAACTCATTATTACCTTTGGATGTAGAATTTGTTTTTGCACAGAATGAGGGAATGTTGGATCTTGTGTCATTAGTGATCCATTACTGGCCAGCAGGAGGAACACCAAAAATTTCCATGTACATTGTATTGTATTACAATAGTCATGCAACCATGCCGGTGGTACAACTCCCCTGAAGCTGCCTGGAGGCCCCACGAGGTTGGATCTGATGTATATTTGAGACAACCTTTGGGGTAACAATGAGAAATTCACCTGTCTCTGAGAGCAGGCAGTGGGCGGCACATACAAATACCTAACATGAACATCCAACCACACGTAAGCATGAAACAGTCGCACAAACACATACACACAAACACAGGTGTGAAATGAAGCCACCCATTCATATTAATATTCAAATTCCTCACCAGGCACCAGCCGAGCAGGTGGAGGTGCAGCCATCTTCAACTCAAGGCTATTAATCAAACCTAAAACTAAACTTGATTATAAGTCATTTGAAGTCCTTGCAGCTGCATTTCTGCTTTTGTTTGTGTATCACTCTCCTGGTTCATAGTTAGAATTTTAATCTAAATTCTCAGAGGTTTTATCAACTTAAGTCCTAAAACAGATAAAGTAATTATTGTAGGTTATTTCAATACTCATGTTGATCATGATGAGCCTGAGTGTTCAAAAAACCACTCACTGTTTTAACCACACCCTCAACCTGTTTCTGGCTCATGGCATTGAAACTGAAGACTTAAGCCACAGAATCCTCTTTTATCGGGCCATTATTTGATAACTTTTTGATAAATTTTAAATATTACAGGATATTAGGATATAATAGGATATAATATTACATGTGTCATTAAGTAAAATTTCTACCCCAGAAGTCTATGAAATAGTGCTGTAGCAAAATTTAAGAAAGAGATTCCATCCATTAAAGTCAATGTCATGCCTCAATATAACTGAGGACTCTGCTAACTTTAGTGCCTCCCATATTCATCTCATCTCGTGGATAGAGCTGCAAGCTGAGTTCAAATGACTCTCAACTCTATTGCCTCTTTATAAAAAAAAAAAACAAGATAATAATGCAAAGGACGTCTGCAATATGATATAACCTGCACATCAGAAAAACTTGAAAGGAGATGGTGCACATAAAACAAACTTCACAAACTGCTTTTCTTCACCTCCATAACATAGCAAAAATATCCATAATCAGAGCAAAAATCAGGAATATCCTGTCTCAAAAAGATGCAGAAAGACTGGCCCATGCATTTTTCACTTCAAGGCTGGACTATCGCAGTTCCTTATTACCAGGCTGCCCCAATAAGTCATTAAAGACTCTCCAGTTGATCCAGAATGCTGCTACACCTGTCCTGACAAGAACAAGGAAAAGAGATCATATTTCACAGATTTTGACTTCTCTGTACTGGCTCCCTGTCAAATCAAGAATTGAATTTAAAATCCTTCTGCTAACCTATAAAGCTCTTAATGGTCAAGCACCATCATATCTTCAAGAACTCACACCGTTTCTTTCATTTCTTTCATTTCATTTAGGAGTCTGCCTAAAACCTTCCTCTTTGATAAAACTCATATCTAGGGTTGACCCCTGAACCATCCCTTAGTTACGCTGGACTAGACTGCGCAACTAGACTGCCAGGGGATTTCCCATGATGCAATGACCTTCCCTCAGCTTTTCTCTCTCCATCTATATGCATTTGTATCCCATCAATACATGTTACTAACTCAGCATCTTCCCTTTCTCATAGTTTTGTGTCACTTCCTGTTGCTTTCTGCACGTATGTGTGTCCTGTGCTGTAGAGTTTGGACCTGTGATCACCAGCCACCTACTGCCCCCATGTTCCTGCTCAACACCTGCTATTATTATTATTAGGGCCCGAGCACACTACAGTGCGTAGGACCCTATTGTAACCGTTAGGATTATTATTGTTATTATTATTATTATTATTATTATTATTATTATTATTATTATTGTTATTATTATTATTATTATTATTATTATTATTATCTCCAGCTTCTTTCTCATGATGGCAATATTTGGGTCTCTATAAATAATATTACAGAGTACAGACCTGCTCTGTAATCTCTGT
>JBBMOC010000011.1:1750751-1810808 GCA_037975185.1 Centropyge bicolor | reverse complement strand
GTGTGTGAATGTGTGTGTGTTGTGTGTGGGGGGGGGGGGGGGGGGGGTGGAGGCACAAATGCATAGAGAGTGTTTACATGCACATGAAGGTGAACCTATGTATGCATACACTTAAAGGTGTGTTTATGATTGTTTTATGATCAGGGGGAGTGTGTGTGTGTGTGTCTGCAGTGGAGGTGAAATAATACTCTTCCTGGTAATGTCACATGTTTGCCTGCATGGACCAATGCTCAGACTGCATGGAGAATGTATTCAGTGTACCAGAAGAATCATGATGTCTCACACTTGGCAGGGGTGGGGGAGGGGTTTTGAGTGTGTGTGTTTGTGTGTGTGTGAGAGAGAGAGACAAAGATGACCAATCACTAGCTACAGACAATGTGTGCACCACATTTTCCATTTCCATGTTGTTAGGGGGGGCTGCAGCTCTTTCAGTGATAATAGCAGGGAATGCAGACAATGGTGAAGGTGATTCAATAAACAACCCAGATTCTTCATTCTGAAACAGAAAACACACACACACACACACACACAATATAGGTGCACAATGAAACCTCCTTTGCAGAACTTGACATATGGCGCACACAATTTCCCTCCCAATTTCAGATTCAACTCCCACAGATGTCCTCGCACACCGGCAAATTGCCACACCTTCCCCCATCCCTCCCTCCCTCCCCATCCTGCTCCTCTTTCCTCATCTCCCCATCTCTTCATCCCTCCCTCCCAATTCACTCCTCTTTCTGAAAGTCATCTGCTCGCTAAGCAGTAAGCAACATTGCGGGCCGCTCACAGAAATGAGAGTATACAAATGATTTGTGGCACAGGCATCCCACTGGCGCCAGCCTCGATGGCTGTGAGGGGGGAGGAGAGATGTCCAGGGTTGGGGGATAATGTCACTTTCACCTTGTGTTTCTCTAGCCGGCCTGTGATGATCATTTTTTCCCCCATTTTCATTGCAAATTTGTTTCAGGCAAGGACCAGTGAGAGAAGAGAGAGCAAGAGAGGCATAAGTGGTGGGTGGGGGGTCGGGGGGGTGAGTTGGTGGGTAAACAAGACAGAAAGGGGAGGAGGGTACATATGAGGGAGGATGGAGCAAGGAGGAGAGAGGTGGCGGGGGCACAGTGACCTTTTTCTGATCCAATCTCACTGATGAATCCTAATGAAGGATTTAATAAAATCACAGTTTACAATCTGTCTCTGCATCAAAGCGTGCTATACAATTCAAAACACGGCCCCATCTACATTTCCAATATTGCCGCAAACCCATCAACCCTACCGAGCCCTTGCCTGAAAAATAACTGAGCACATGTTTGTGTATGTGTGTGTGAGAAACAGAGGGAAAGAAATTGGCCAGATTGTGGAGTGAAAGGCTGGCACATTTGTTGCAGCTGTCGCCTAATGTCACAACTTGTTATATTCATTTGGCTTTATAATGAGGCTAAAGTCAACAAGGTGCAGCGTACATGAGTGGAATCGCTGTAGCGGCTCACCGCTAAATGAACAGAGAGAAGTAGATAAGAGGCTATAAGACGCGAGGACATGATACTGAGAGAGAGCGTAACATGGGAAATCCTATCAAACTTGATAATGTACAGGCCTGCTTTGAGTTCACACACACACTCACACACACACGCATACACACACACTCTTAATACACATTGTCTAAGATTGCACTGACATTTCGCTGAAATCAAAAGGGCACAGCTGTTACATTGTCAGTAAGCTCTGAGTCTGCAGAGTAAACAAGACAGGTGGATAGATCAATATAAGCGTTTGAATGTCTGTACTGTGATGCAGTGAAGTGAAGAGGAGAGGGTCCACTGCTACAAAAAGACTGAGGCCTCCAAACCTGTAAAACTCAGTAAATACTTTGCAACAGTGACATCTGCTGGTGAGTAGCTATAATAACAATGCTCCATCACGGCCTTCAGCAAGGACCACACTTGAACACCAAACTAACAATTCTTCCAAGCATGTAAAATAACCAATTTTTTGTAGATTTAGTTTCTGTTTTTCCTCTGTTAAAATTCTAGTGTGGCCTCTTTTATTCTGTCTCTTGTGAATAACTTTACAGGAGTGCAATACCACAACCCTCATTACCCTGATTTCAAAGTCAGGATGCTGTGCAGACGTAAATCCAACAGAATGCAATGGTTTTGATTTGTTGAGCTATATTAAAGTGAATACAGTACAAAGTCAAGATATTTAATGCTAAAACTGATAAACTTCATTGTTTTTTGTAAAAAAAAAAAAAAATCTGCTCATTTTGAATTTGATGCAGTGCTGAAAAAGAACTTAGTTGGAGCATACCACAGGTAAACAGGCGATAGTATCATGATTGGGTATGAAAGGGTCATCCTCAAAAGGATCAGCCGATCACAAGTGTGGATGGAGCAAGGTTCACCACCAAAAACTGGGCGAATAGTCCAAAAGTGTAAGAATATTTGTCAATGCACATTTGCAAGAAATTTTGGCATCTAAAATCCATTGTATCATCAAAAGATTCAGAAAATCCAGAGAAATCTTTGCATGCAAAGGGCAAGGCCGAAATCCATCGTTAAATGATCCCTCAGGCAGAGGGTCTTGATATTACAACGCAGGCTCAGGAACAGTTCAGAAAACCATTATTGTTAAACACAGTGTGACTGCATTTACAAATGCAAGTTAAGACTCTACTATGCAAAGCAAAAGTCATCTGTCAACAATATTCAGAAATGCTCCTTGGATTCCCCATGCTATCATACACATCACTGTCGGGTTTGATCTGATCTCTAATCTCAACTCTAAATTCAGTTAACTTATTGTTCATTAGCAAAACGGACCCTCTATCGTGTGGAAAACTAATCCTGTATCAGACCTTTACCCAGGCAGAGATAAAATGACCAGCATTACAATACTTCACTGTTGTGATGTGTTATTGATGAGGAACCCTGGTGCCCCGAGCTCAGCCTCCTTGCTACGTTTGCACAATGTGTAAATGAATAACATAACTCCATGTGCACAGTAATCCACAAAAATGGGATCGAAGCCACACAACCAATAGCACAGTATAGATCAGTGGTATCTCTGAGGAATGGGTGCATTGATTGGATATGAGCTCTAATGTCTGACTGCTGCCTGCATTTGAACAGGTGTAATTTCTCTCTGATTAGACTTCAGATTGTAGTTACTCTCTGTATCGACAACACATGTTAATGAGTCTGTTTGTGCCAGAATTCCAATCTACATGAACTGCGAGCATGTATGGTCTAATACGGATGTTTAGGTGTGGGATATGTGCTGAATATCTGCTAATTCTGTGTGTAGTGTGTGTGTGCGTGTGTGTTTGCGTGTGTCTCCAGAAGGCCCGAGTTGATCAGAGCGTAGAGCGACAGCTGTGCTACAAATCAGAGCCCATTTACTGGTGACAGAGTCATTAAAGCCTGCTCATCTCATAAAACACAATGCACATGGTCAAATACCATTCACTACATCCACACACAACTGGGCACACACACATAATCACACACGCTAACACACACAGAGGCACATGCAGACACACACTCTAGCAAAGCTAAACCGAGTGTGTCAATTCAAATGAGGACGGGGAGCGGTTTACTTTTATGCGTGTGTGTGTGTGTGTGTGTCATTTGTGAATCCATACTAAGTGCAGTGATAACGACACATAGGTGAGGATGGGTATTTGCTAAAAGCAAAGCAGCAGTAAACACTATCACATTTTTCTAAGAGTCGTTTCACAATAAGTGCAAACCACAAAACACATATGTTAGCCATCTCTTTATCTTTCAGTATAACACAAATACACAAAAGATAGAAAATTGTTCCTGCAAACCTACTGCATGGATAAAAAGCATGTACATAAACTCTTTTTTCCTTTCATACATGCCCCTGTGCTACATTTCTTCACAGCCACATCATGATTATTCCTGCCATTACCAAACTACCTCTCTCCTCTCCTCGCACAGAATTTATCTATGAAACCATCAAAGAGTTATAAAGATGTTGAAAAGTAGATTATAATGTATAAGTGAAAACACAAAGGTAGAATCCATAATGTAGCATTTCAACTCAAAACTATGCAAAATAAATTTGCTGGATACAGAATTATTCAATTACATCGTTACATGAAAGAAACTTCTCGAAGAGCGAACACATAAAACATTTTCTTTTGTTTTTCTTCACTAACACTGACACTGAGTCGCATCTGGTGTTGGAGAGCACAGCTCAGCCTTCCCCTTCACAGATTTGCACACTACACTAGAAAGAGCTATCTGAGGATTAATGTACCATAGGCAGGCACTGGGGTGTAAAAGGCTGCTAACCTCAATCTGATCTGGGGTCAGCTGTTAGACACCCAGAAGCTCATCAACCTCAGCAGCACCTGGGCTCTGGGGTCACTGCAGCAGGAACATACGGACAAAAAGTTTTGTCGATAGCTATAAGAAATACATGTTTCATGATCCACAGATAAAAATTAAAAATATGCTTGACTACATGGGAATAAATTTTGGTATTCACAAATGTGTTTTTTTTTTTTTGTTTTTTTTTTCAATTGTTCCAATTATTAGATCCACTCATGGGGACAAGGTAAATCCACACACACTTTTCTGACATTTGACATGAGAATGTGCATCATTGAGTGATAGCGAGCCATCTTATCCACAGTGCTGTCCTACAGGGGAATGAAGAGCCTCAAGAGACTCAACAATGCAGGAGGCTTGAAGTTTATTAGTGGCTTATATCATTGTATCTAACTATGCTCCTAGTACAGTTTATTGAGAGTGCACTATGTGTGCTCATATACATAAAAACTTCATTGAAATATAAATCTTGAATGCAAGAGTGCAAAGAGTGAATTACTGTTAGAAATACAGGCAGATTTATACTACAATAAACTCATTACATTTACAATTATCTAGTGTGGAAATCTACATGGGCCAGATGACATGTAGGAATCATTTATGTAGACTAATGTGTTCATTGTATTTCTACAGTAACACCATGTTGTACAAAGGTCTAAAGGTAAGAAGAGGGAGAGCAAATCCTGTATGATCACAAGTGTGAAATACATGTGATGCAAATAGATGGCATCTGTCTTACCTTTCTCAGAGAATTCACAGTTTTTCATGTCCTGGTCACAGGGATGAAGACTTTGGCTATACATCACTTTGTGCCTGCAGACGAAACAAAAAAATGTTATTGTTATTGTACTTATTTTCTTTGAAATTTTGCTTTAACTTGGGTCATTATACAAGGTCCTAAATGAGGTGAATGCGTCTTTGTTTTCTTTTATTCATACCATCAAAACAATGTTCTCATGTGACTATTGAAACTGAACAAACTTGTTCAGCACCAAAGAATTATGGGCAACACTTAACTTTAAGGCAAGACACTTACAGCTTGATTACTGACACAAAGACAATTGTTTTCTATATAACATTGTTTTCTTATTTTTTGTTTAAATGTGCAAATGAGGTATTGCTAATTTACATACATTTCCACAAGAGAAACCTCAACTAAAATAGACACCTAAATGTGTAGTTTGGACAATTCTTTCAACTAGTCCGAAAAAATCAATATAGCCTAAAATCTTGAAATTGACCAGTGAATAAAAAAAACTTTTTTCGCCTGTAGTATGAAAAGTATTGTAAAACTCACTGTAAAAAGTAATATTCAATTATTTTGTTTACATAAGTGATATGAAGGAAAAAAAACATACCTCTCCAGACAAATGCTTTGAATTAATTCCAGCTTAAAAAATACAATCTGACTTTAAAAACTTCTTTTATTCAAATACTTAAAAGCTATAATTACACCAAAGTTCTCTAAACTTTGAAAACAGCTGTAGAACTGAGAGAACCACGATGACGGGACAACAAAAGAAAAAAGTGTCTCTTTCCTTAAATGCTGTCAAAGCAGGTTTTGTTGCCACTTAAAATTCAGGAGGAGAACAAGTCACAATACTGTCCTCTCAGGGGTTTGAGCAAAACAACAGGGTCACACAAGCCAAAATATGGCCTGGGGCTTAAACTGGAACGAGAATGAGCCATGATAAAACACATTTATTTTGAAAAAGCAGTTCTCCAGGAACAGACATAGCATTAAATTAAGCTTTTTAGGGGTTAAAATAAAAATCACAATCGCATTTACAGCAGATACTTAGTTTATACTTCTCCCATCTAAAACATACTCAAGAAGTAGCCATGGCAAGTAAATGTGGAGTGTCATTTAGCAAACTGTTGTGCCCCAGGCAACTAGACTAGTCCCACACACAGTTCCCCATTGTCCTGCCTTGTGACTCTATTAGTGTTTCTCCTCTCAGCCTTTCACACCACTGTTTTCCTCGGGCCACACTAACAGCCACACAAAAGTCACAAGACCCACTTGAAACAAGGATCAAAATCTCTGGAAAAAAAAGATCCACATCACACATTTGATCCCAGCCTGAAAAGATATTATAGTAGTACAGCAAGTAACCCAAATATAAACTCTCACCTAGATTTGGTCAGTTGAAGTTTGTTGGACGCTGGAAGAGATGAAGACAGGTGGGGGAGCTGCAGTGATTTCCCTAAATAAACAGACAGAGGAGAGCACCTGCAATTCAAATGGAAGCCAGCATGTAAACTGAAACTCACTCATGTCTCTAAAACCTCAATTTGCCTGCATTTGAATAGAGCAAAGGGACGTCAAAGTGCTCTGTGTAAATCATTGGGGCCCTTCAAAAAAATAGATAATGATAGAAATAAAATGACTTAGTTCAAATGACGAATCATGATTCCATTCCACAAACTGCAAATCATTTGGACAAACCATGGCAGTTGTTCTGTTGTTGATAAGTAGCATAAATAGAAAACTCACTTTTCAAACATTTACAGTAAACAGGAGGCGGTGCAGCCGGTTTCTCTCACTGTAGCAGAAAATGCCTGCCCTCATGTGGACAGAGGATCCAGATGCAGCACCTGAGGAAAAAATAGAAGCAGATCTCAGCACTGAATAAAATACAAGGGGCAACATGCAGAGAAAGTATTTAGATTTGGATATGAGCGAGAGAACGGTGCTTAAAGCTATGTCAGACTTTTTTATCATTTCTGTCTTTTTCTGATTAGCCTGGTGTATATCTGGATTTTTCTAGTTCATCAAATACATCATGGTGTATTTTTGGATTTTCTCACTTGCACCCTCCAGTAAGATCAACTTTCCAGAGCCAAAGCCTTCAAATGAAGTTTACCATTATGTATTACATTGTATGAGACAAAGAAATACATGTGAATAAACTGTGAATGTGTAACCATAATTTTTTCTTAACCCATAAGAACCCAGACCCATTTTTTAAATTCTCATTTATATCATAAATTATGTCCGTATTTACATGTATATTATATTAATGGTTTTAAATTGAATTTATTGTTTTATATTAATTGGTGCGAAATATGGTCAGAACAGGTTAAATGTAATACAGGGCACGTTATTCAAGCATTGGAACTGTTAAAATTACTATTTAGTATAGATACTGTAGATTAGTATCAAAAATAAACTTTTTGAAATTAGCTGCTTCCTTCACGTTTGCCACTGGTCACGCCACCATTTTGGGGAAGTTACTTCCTGTCAGTCACATGACCGCCACATGACCAGGATGTTTAATATACGTCGCTTAGGGACTTAGTGACAGACTTTAGTGTAACACTCGTCTCTCTTTCTAACACTAGAGTTTGAACCCTTGACCTGACTGCTCAAGCTAAACATATCAACAATATGCGAGCGTCAACATGGCTGAACTCCGGACATCAACACTGACTATCAGCAACTTCAGACTTTCCTCCATCGGCCTGAAGTTTTTCTCCCACACTCCTCTTTCTGTGTGTTCATCCTCACTTAGCATCCCTGGCCCATAACTCCACCTCTTCATCCTGTTGGCCACTGTCATTGCACCTGCTCGTCCCGCCCGCCAATCACAAGCGTCGTTCGTTGTGCTCCAAGATGGCGCCTTCCAGCGCTCTGTATCATACATCATCGTATTTGAAACCTAAACAGTTGTGTCTCCCGACCGTTTAAACTTCCGAGGAGGAAGAACAGGAGAACCCGAGCGGGGCTGAGCTGCAGCCGGTGAAACAAGGAGGAGGTTCCCCCATGGTTTGTTCGTGTGAGGAGCCGGTTTCGGTGTCGGTCTGAAGGGGGTAGTGTTATCCGAGTATGGCCACTGAGAGCAGGATCAATTTCTGGAGGAGAAACGCAAAGGTTCCCGGAAGGTGGGTTTTTCTAACTCTCTCTGTCCAAAAGAAGCAGGACTACGTTCATTTGTTGTACCTTCCAGTGTTAATATGTCATCAACAGTCGGTACAGTAAAAGTAAAAGCCTATTGAATTTGAATATTAACTCCACTTATAATGTAATGTCAATATAAGTAGCTGAAGAACAGCCATGAGTTGGCCATATTGTTGTTGTGCCCTCTCCACCCTTCCTGTTCGAGGACTGTGTGTCTTCATAATGGCCTCCAGCTGAGAGACCGACCTCCACGTCCTTCTCCGCTTCTGACGCTCAGAGTTCAGGTGAACAGCTGTCACACTCCGTGCAGCGTCCGCCATATGCTTCCTAGTACTACCAGTCCTACCAGTACAACCAGTACTAGTACAAGCTGCCGAGAGAGGTGTCCTCATGAGGACTACTGCAGTAATGTTGAGTCACACGTGTAGAAGTTAAATGATATACATCCACTTTTCGTGCCATTTTTTGGGGGGTACCTTTACTTTTAATTTAGGCCAGAGCACCAAGCTGGTCCTAGAAACATAAGGTAATTTACCAAGACTTACTGCTGTTGTCAAGGTCCCAAACTGAATTTTAAAAAATGTACCTTCTGCTAAACAAAAAGATTTTTAAATCATTGTCTGGAGATGACATATCCTTGCTCTTTTTGTACAACACAAGAAAAATATTTTGTATGAAAATATGAAATAAGATCAGTCCAGACAAATAGAACTAATATACATCCATGCATATTTATTTTCACATATAAATTGCACATACTGTTTTGACATCTGTCATTTCTTCCTGGCATTTTTGTTTGGATGAGGTCACAAAGTCACAACAGTCTATGGTCACAACATAACTGTATATGGGTTAAAAATATCTGTTGTTGTACAGTGGACAATATGCTTTCATCATTCTCTAGGTTTTTCAAATAGTGCCAGGTATTTCTTTCTCAGAAAACACTATAGTATTACCACTGTGACTTGAATGTAATGGGAATATATGAGGCTAAGGCCACAAACTATGGCTAAGCCAATCCCAGTCAGCAGAGCTTGCTCAGTAGGCATCATGAGTTATGATGGGCCCTGAGGACCTGCAGGTATTCTCTTTTCTTTTCTTCTCCTGACCCCGCACACTTGTGGACAATGGAAAGCCATCAGACCTTACTGATAAGACAAGACTAATGTGTTTGTGTTCATATCTTTATTGGCCTGGATCTCTTCATGACTATGAAGACTCTGAGTGGGTGTCCTGTCCTTAAGAGAGTATTTCAAAGGTGTTGCTCTCTTTGTTACACACACCAATCTTTCTGAAACTGTTGTGGATGGAAGGCTGGAAACCCAAACATATGTTTTAGCAGCTAGTCTTGCTTCCCGTCCTTGAGCCGCTCCTGATAAAACAAATCTGAGGCTGGTAAACAAGAGACTCTGGCACTGCCACATAATCAGCAGGCCCAGTTCCCAGCCAACAGGCTTACTGTCAGTTTATTCATACACATGACATGACGTCTTTTAGCCTCAGGCGTGAGAACCCACAGTTTGACCCAATCTAGCTGCAACACAGTACGCCTGCATTTCATGAGTGATTATGCAAAGTAACAAAGCCAGTCCTGAAGTGGGCCGGTACCACAGAGTAGCTTACAGTCTAGCTTGTTAGCCTTGGTAGTTTTGACTAGTTTTGTTCGCTTTTTAACCTGCTTCAATTCCACCTACTATCCACCTCTTTGCCCATTTTTGATTTAGCCAGGAGTTAGGCACTTCCTAACTCCTGGCTCCTCAGCCACTTCCAAGATGGTGATGGCAGAGCCACCCACAATGGCCTTCAGATGCAGTTTTATTGTTAGACCATCACTGTGGTGAAAAAAGGAATAGTCATTATAAAATATTATAAAATCTAAAGAACCCTGATGAACGAGAACACTCTTAAATGACCAAAAGCTTCCCTGTAGTGACAAACAGTTTGAAAGTAAACTAATAGGCAAATTACTTAATTAAAAGACTATAACTAATATCTGATATGTGCTATTAACACTGACCCAAATACGCATACTCACCTCAATTCCTACACTGTGTAACCTTAATTACAAGTGAAGTGTGAGTGTTGAGTGTGCATTACTTAACCCAGTAAATGTTTTCTTTTAGAAATGTCTAAATGTTGAATGGGGTGAGTGAAGCTGCTGCCCTTGGCTTTCTGTGAAGTAAAGGAGCAGTGCTGGTGACTGTGTTCTGGCTCAGATCCCATCCTACAACTCTCGACTGTGCCTGCTTTGGATTGCCAGAGAGTTGGAAAGAAGCTGAGCACTAATATTCTTACATCCGCTGAACATAATATCTAACACAGGGTGGTGTACAACACACGGGCTGTGCAAGCTGTTCCATATTTCTGTTTGATACACATTAAAAACACACAATCCAAATAAGACAGGCTAAGAGGTTATTTAATAGCAGGAAGGAAAAAAGCTGTCATCTCTCAATAAAAGGCAAAATGTGAGGCTGCTCTGTGCTTCATAAAATAGTCCCCACTGGGTTTCAGTGCCAACACTGGTCATTAAACGGTCAACCAATGTCAGGGATCTTCTGTTAAAAGATGATATGTCCCTTGTCCATTGTCTGATATCATCACTCTCCCAGCAGGAGACTACAGATGTGATAGCTGCACCCAGTGTGCCTTTACCCATAAGTACAAGTCTTTTAGCCATCCTGACAGAGGCAGCACTTTACCTCTACATGACATGATCACCTGCAGAACCGCTCATGCCATTTACTTTATTTATTTACATCAGACCACAGTCCAAGCAGGTGGGCCCTGCCATCAGCTTCCTAAGTTTAACTGGTATTGAGAAAATAAAAAGAGAGTATTTCAGGTATCATGCATAGAGACAGTAATCTAAAGAAAAATCTCTTTGATGGTATTTGTCCTCCCCATGTAAAACCTAAATTAATTAACCCAATTACTGATTTGTGTGTTCTCATGTATAATCTCTTTATTGCAACCTTTTTTTCTCATTTTTAAAAATATGCATCACAAACAACTGAAAAAATGCCAGAAGATGTGTATTACATGGTATATGTTGTTTCTTGTCTGTATAGCCTGTTCTTTGCTCAGATGGGTGTTTGCCTGAAGAAGCCTATTATCTTATCAGTTGATGAGTAGATGATTAGCTCTAGCTAGATCAAAGGCTGGGAAGCTGCATATGCTTTTCTACCCAGAGGTGACAGCATTTCACATGTCATCTTCTACAGTGTACAGCCAGTTTATGGAGCACAGCATCCACCTCTCGACCCACAATTACGACGCACGTAAGTGCTGAAGTGCTGGACTGCATGGTGTCATGTTCCCCACATGGATGCCTTTTATTTGCGTCTTTCCCATTTTCAATCTTGTCTTGGAGCACATTGTTCCCAGCTTGAGAACTTGAACAAATGTGTGGATTGCATGCATCTGTGTGACCCAGTGTTGACATTTACGCTGTTAAACCTTTTGGAGATATTCTGCGTTTTATTACCCTTGTTTGTTGCAGTTTTTATGTTTTCGTTTGGTTCCTTTGGCAAAATCATATCTTTAAAGTTCTGTGTATATAAGCTGTCACTGCAGCCAACAGTGAGAACATTAAAATCTTTAATTGTCCTCCTTTCTCCTGATCTTTCCCTCTGTAGATATCCTAAAGACACAAAGCCCAAGTTCAACAATCTCAAGTCTAAGAAAGCATCCAGCTTCCATGAGTTTGCTTGTAGCACCAATGATGCATGGGACATTGACGATGAAGAGGATGAGGATTTCCACCCCACCCCTTCATCCCTGCCAGCAGGCCTGCACTCTCTGTCCACACGGAACCAGGTATCTGCAAGACATCATTTTTTATCACTAAGCAATTATGGGAATTGAGTTGGTCTGATATTGAAGGAAATACGAGATATTCTGATTTGTTTCCGCTCAGCAGCAGCAGAATCAAGCGGGTGACACAGAAACTGGGGTGTCATACAGTCTGCCATCTCCCAGCACAGAAGCTCAAAACCTCCAAGACGTAGAGGAGGAGGACACAGAGTGCAAGCACGTCAATGGCAAGGTTGTCAGGTCTAGCAGTGATGCCCACCTCATCATGTCCACAGGTATGTGGCTAATATGCAGCCACTGAGCAGCTTATCAGGTGATTCATATTGATCTAATTATGTACCTAACGGTGCAGCTAGTGGGATTATGCGGCCATGAGCCTGGCAGGACATTTTGGGGTTGTGAAAATGTTTCTCTATATGCCCTTATGCCTATGGGCACTAATGTGTTTTCATTGATACAAATGAGTGATTCTGATAAAACTACCTTGAGTTTATTATAGCAAAACGTAGTTGATTCATGATCGACTGTACGGATCAGCACTCACAGTTCGGCATGCATCTGAAGTGCAGATTAATTGCACAAATTTAACCATCATAGAGTGAAATACAGTTTTACTTCCACTGGTACTTTTTGAAGTCATAAAATTCTTAATTCTCTGTCGAGAGTTGCAGTGAAAAGATTAGTGCTGTGTTTTACTCTGAAACGCAATGATTTGTTTAGGGAAGTGCAACTGTTATAAAGACCGTTGCTTTTGCCTCCGTTAAGTACAATCCTGTATGCTATGACTTCTGTTATTTTCAGTGGTGTAACTTGAAAACTGGCCCTAATTTAACACTAGCCCTGTAGTAGTACTGTGCAATGATAGTATGAATTGTCACAATTAAGGTATTTCAGTTATCAAAGAGTTATTAAGGTTCACACATGGATCACTAGTGAATAATAGTATGTGCCCTGAGCCCCCAGAATATTGAATTTCAAGATTATTTATTCAGGGCAACTCCCATCTGCAATCATATAAGACTACATGAGGGTGAGGCAACATATTGTCGGAAAATATAAGATAAGATAATTCTTTATTGATCCCCCATAGGGGAAATTCGGGCATTGCAGCAGCTCAAGCATACAAATAGATGAAAATATAAAGTAGATAACTATAAAAAGAGGTATATACAACTGTTAAAGTGTTAAAAACACAGCATAAAATGTGACAAATGTCACAGTATCCCCAGTTATATTGTAAGAATATTACACTGGTGCATGAGCTGCAAGCATACAACAGATAAACATTTGGATATGTTTTGCAGTGCCAAAATACAAATGCACACAGCTTTCAATTATGGTTTTGATCCAGTCCCCCAGTGTTCAGTGTGTTGCATCAGATCATCAGGCAAGGTTTGTGGCTACTTATCAGTCCAGCTGACTAGCTGTGAATAGAACTAATGTATAAAACCATTTCATGTTTTATTGTTTCTTCCAACAAGAAGAAATTTAAAATAAATCAAAAGTTGCTTAAAAACCATGTATACATACTGACAAAAGATCAACATTTGAAAGCGTATAAAAGGATAGGGGACAGTCTGTCTCTGTTATAAAACATTTTTGTATTTTGTCTTTTTTTTTTGTGGCCCACTACAGTTTGCTCCACACTGCAGAAGCAACACACTCTCCCAGTTCGTCCCATCATCCCACTGGTGGCTCGCATCTCAGACCAGAATGTGTCAGGGGCACCACCCATGACGGTGCGCGAGAAGAGCCGGTTGGACAAATTCAAGCAGCTGCTAGCTAGTCCAAACACTGACCTGGGTAGGAGAGCAACACAGCCACACATTTCCGTAGTGTACATGTGGAGTGGTTATTGGTTGCAGGCCAGCTCTAGACTCTGCGTTACAGCCAGCTGAGTGTGCTGTCTGTGTATGTGTATGTGCTTTTCTATAGAGTGAAATCATGTTGATAATGTGTGTTTATATTTTGCTCTGTACTGTCACAGAGGAGCTCCGGAAGCATAGCTGGTCCGGAATACCAAGAGAAGTCCGGCCAATCACATGGAGACTTCTCTCTGTAAGTCTCATGACCATCATGTTCTGCTCTGTATTTTGGCTTATTGCATGTATACACCTCCAGAGCCCAGGTTACATTATTTCGTTTCTGTGTAGCCAATTATCAATTTGCCAATCTCTCTTGTCTCTTATCTGAAACGGCTGGCCTATTCTGTTGCTCTGAAACTGTTCACATAATCAAAACCATTTTCTCCTCACTGGCACTTTGTGTATTTTCTCTCGTCTCCTCTGTGTCTCACAGGGCTACCTGCCAGCCAACAAGGAGCGCAGAGAGCTGGTACTAAAACGGAAGCGAGAAGAATACTTTGGCTTCATAGAGCAGTATTACCACTCCAGAACAGACGAGCACTATAAAGACACATACAGACAGGTAATACTAAGGTTAACGTCAACAACTGGAGAGAAGCCTTTAAACTGCTATTACTCATCAATCAAAAAAAATGATAAACACCATATGATATTTAAAGGATGTTATTATAGGTTTATAGTAACAGCTCAATAATCTTTCCTCCTGTTAGATCCACATTGACATCCCAAGAACCAACCCTCTAATTCCCTTGTTCCAGCAGCCTGTGGTACAAGAGGTAAGATCTGAACTGCTAAAGAAAAGTGGTATTACAGAGTTCAAATATCTCAGCAGGTCAGCCAAAGTGCATGTGGGTGATTTTTTTGTGTATGAGTATGCATTTACGTCATAATAATGTGTAGACTGGCTTTAAGACATGACAACTACATGAGACTGTGATGTTATCTACCTTAGCTAACTCATGACCCAGTCAACAATATTGTGCTGAAACTGTGGCACAGTATTTGACAGCCACTGAGGAAGAACCTGCACCAGATTACTACACTGTAGAGGAACTTCTCTCTTCTGTAAAGAGGAACTTCAATAAGATTAAATGTTTCCTCAATGTGGTGATTTTTTTTGTGGCTTTTAAAAAACCCAAAGATTTCTGTACAGATTGACCTGATATCTGTGATCCTGTTTCTTTATTAATAATCAGTATTATTATATGTATGTGTTTACCGACAATGGTTTTACAAAGTGTACCTGAGCCCACCCATGTAACTCAAAGCTGTGTGCCAAAAATACTGGATTGAGAGTTAAGAACCATAATGAAATCTCTGGAGTTTGCCTTGTAATATCAAGTAAATCATTCAACCATTTGGTTCTTGTCTTTCATTTCTCAGGTGTTTGAGCGTATTCTCTTTATATGGGCCATCCGTCACCCAGCCAGTGGTTACGTTCAAGGAATCAATGATCTGGTCACGCCCTTCTTCGTCGTCTTCCTGTCTGAGTTTGTCAGTAAGTAACTTGTGGGAAAGTTCCTACATAGAATCCTGTTAAAGACTTTATTTCTGTTTTTTACTATTTAGCCTTTTTTATCTGACTGTTTTTTCCTTTACATTGTTAGAAGGGCTCTTCCCAGAGTCCTCAGAGTCATTCAGAATTAGCACTGTCATGTTTTCTTCAATACACCTCACCTGTGATTCCCTTGCATGCCCACTGTGGCAGTGTTACTCGCCTGTAGAGCACCTCTCCCAAACTAAAGTCTTATATTAGCCTTCATTAGTCTTGTTTTTTACCTGTAAGACTCACAATTTAATGCCTTTGTCATTATCTGTGATGTGAAAACATCACTTTTTTTGCTGCCCCGTCTTGTGCTGTCCAGCATCACAGTGTCTTCTGTTTACATCACCCTTCTCTGCTTCCATCCCAGTTGGTTTTGTTGTTAGGTCATTTTGAAACAAAACTCTGTTTGTAAATGTTTACAGCCAGGCAGTTCCAGTTGTTACCACACCCAAGGTCATAAATATTTCTTCAACCAACGTCAGTAGAGAGCAAAATAATGCGAGTAATCTGTATGAGTCAAGCCTTTTCTGTTTCACTCAGTATTACTGTTGTTCCAGCGGAGGATGTCGAGAACTTCGAAGTTGCAGCGCTGCCTCTGGACACCCAGAGAAACATCGAGGCTGACAGCTTCTGGTGCATGAGCAAGCTGCTGGACGGAATACAAGTCTGTTCACACACATACATCTCAATAAAGAATTGTTTAGAGCTGTAAATGAGGCTGCTTTACTGAAAATCATTTCCCTTCAGGACAACTACACCTTTGCTCAGCCTGGAATCCAGAACAAAGTGAAAGCGTTAGAGGAGCTGGTCAGCAGGATAGATGGTAAGTGGTCTCCTGTCAGTCAATGTGTCACATTAGGTTCTAGGTTGCCTATACTTACTGATATGTGCCCTGCTCATTCCTCTTTTCTTTGGACTTGTTCACTAAAGCTCATACACGTAGAAAGTGATTTTAACAACTGTGTTTGTTTCTCTATGTGCACGTGTGTGTATGTGTCTGTCTCCAGAGGACATTCACAATCATTTCAAGAAGTATGAGGTAGAGTACCTGCAGTTTGCTTTCCGGTGGATGAACAATCTGCTGATGAGGGAACTGCCACTTCGTTGCACTATTCGTCTCTGGGACACCTACCAGGTAGAGCACACCGTCATCACCATTGTCAAACTTTGACAGTAGAAAGTTATTCAGTAAAACAGCAACACAACCTGCAGCCTGAACAACTGCTATAGAATTTACAGGATAGCAAATATGCTATAGTATTTGTTCACTGGATCAGCCTTTCTTCTCCCTGTGGTTTGTCTTTGCTTGTAACTTTTGGTTTGTAGCTTTTTGTAATTAGCTGCAATATTGTTTTCTTTTCAGGCTGAAGCGGAGGGTTTCTCCCACTTCCACCTGTATGTCTGTGCTGCTTTTCTCATTGAGTGGCGCAAAGAAATCCTCTCCATGGTTGACTTTCAGGTATCAGTATCTTAGTAGTCATATTCAGTCTTTTTTCATGTCCCAATCAATTCATTAGCAATAACTTTTTCACTTTTTTATTCCTGACATGTTTTAAGATAAAAGACTAATCAAGACAATAAGTGGTGGATTAACTGTAATGAAATGATCATAATTTGCACCTTAAATGCAGAAAGATGGTTACCAAAGTAAAATATTTCTGTGATATAAATTCTGTGGTGTTTAAATTTCAGCATTGTTGAAGTTCATTACGCATTTTGCAGAGTAAGCATTTGAGCCTTTAGAGCCTCATTCTATTGTCTCAGACATACTAACCCACATACTGTATATTTTTGTCAAATGCATTACGTGCATTATTATTAACCTCCACCTTCCAAAATAGTGTCAGTGTTTAGAACTAAATTTCTGTTGCTCTTCAGGGCCTTCTTATGCTACTGCAAAACCTTCCTACAATCCACTGGGGTAACGAGGAGGTGGGTCTTCTCCTGGCTGAAGCTTACAGACTGAAGTACATGTTTGCGGACGCACCCAGCCACTACAAGAGATAGACCCAAAGGCACATCACAGCAGACACAGTACCCTTACTAGACTGTGACTGGGTGAACCCACAGACAACAACGGTTGAACTAACCTGGAAAGGACATTTTCAGGTGCAGCTCCAGGATGCCTGCAGGAGAGCCACAAAACTTATCCTGTGAAAATGAAGTCCAATTAATGTCACACTGGATTTGCGTGCACCCATGGAGCTCATGAATATGAGACTATTTGCAGTGAATTTACTGCACTTTGTCAACAGACTGGACAGTATAAAAAAGATAATTGTTTTTGGTTGCACAAAATTGATTGTGTCTCAACAAAGAAGTCACTGTAATATAAAGGGATGATGAGTATTTGTGAGATCATCCTTTTACTGAAAGATGGTATCTGTCTTTTTTTTTTTAATGCAGATTTGTTTAAGTAATTGTTTTACAGGGATAACATTTTAGGCATCTGCAACACTAGTCTAACAAACTGTCATAAATAGGACTTAGAGTTTTGGGTTACCAGATCTTCACAGTGAGATCCAACTTATGAAAGTACTTAGTTTGTACTTCAATCAGTCAGTTTAATTGGCACTGACATTTTGGGCTGTATTTTGGTATAAGACCCAAGAGTAGTAAATAATAGATACTGTGTTTCATTTCAGGGTGTGCTTTGGGTTAAGAGTGGAGGAATCGGTGTGTTTGCCTTCCTGGCCATTATGAATCAGCTGATCAAGAGAAGTTTTTTGACTCCTATGTATTGCTTGTATAGAGGCAATGGCAAAATTTAAATTTGAATACACCAGGAAAGGTGGAGGCCTTCTGGTTAATGTAGCTTTGAAATTCCTTTTTCAGATGTCAACTGAAATGGGTTGCTGACTAAGATGAATCTAAATTTTATTATATTTTAGACAAGTTGATTTTCAGTCAGAGGTATGCATATGAACAGTCTTGCAACTGGTCAGTTTTGGCCCGAGTAGTCTGATAAATGATCTTAGGAGAATTTATAAAGTATAAAATTAGACACCTGTGGTCACTGTCAAAACTGCATATGAATAACAAATAGTTTAACTGTTTCATTTCCTCAGTTTAGAAGAATTTTAATAATTGTTTATGGGATTGACGATACTTGAGCTGGTCCTGTGGACATAGTGCAGCTTGGAATATATGACAATACTTTTGTCATGAGCATTTGTAATGTACTCCTGTCTTTTAAAGTGTAACATCGATAAATTCTTGTTTGTTATATTCATCTACTGTTCAGATATGATATCTGTGATTTTTTTCCCCAGTCTGTTACGTGAGCAAACAAATTGTAGATTTTTTTTTAACTGACTTCTTTTTTTTTTGGGGGGGGGGGTTACTGCTCATCTACCTTCATTGCCAGTGCTAATTATAACACTATGTATGTTTGAAAGATATGACAATCATTCCTTACCATTAGATGTGAATGTTTTTGCTTTGGTCATTTGCTCCATGTGTGAATTCTTTTAAGGCTGTAGCAGAATTTCAACTAGATTCCTGGCTCTTACCCCGTTCATCATAGACTACAATGAACTGGAGAAACGTTTTTCATGGTTAGAATAAGTCTTAATTCGTGGTCAGGAATTATTCACTTATAAATCTAACACTATGCCACTATTCATTGTTTGTTCTTTGTCAGTTAAGCCTCCTATGACCTTGTGTTCATCAGCCTTGTTTCAAACCATCTGGAACATGTTTATTGTTGATGTTTCAGTATTGCCTTTAGCCTTAAACTAGATTTCATTAGGCTTCATTCAGGTACGCCAACTGATTGTTCTCTCTCTGCTGTTTTTATCCTCAAAACATGATGTTGATAAGTGAAGGCTGACAAAATGAAAACTTGTTTTTTGTTCCAGAGGTTCCACAATAGCATGCCAAATCTGTATTGGGCCAATACAGTTTCAGAGTGCTTCAGTAGTCAGTGCTAAAATTGAGAATGCTTCAATTACCTGTCGTATATGGACTTTTTTGTTTATATTAAACGATTGTTGTTCTTCACTTGTGTATATCATCACTGTTTTCATATATTAAAGGTAAAACAGGTAAATAAATATACCATGCCATTGTTTAAAGAACTTTATTGAACAAATTGTATGAACAAGAACATACAATACTCATATATATATATAAAACAAAATAATCCATCATAAAGCGGGGGGGGGGGGTAAATAAATAAAAAATACAGAATAAGCAGTTCATAACATTGTTCAGGCATTGTTTCATAGCAACGACTTGGTAACACGTGACGCGACGGAAGTGACGTCGGCAGCTCGGAGAAGTTAGCTTTCACATTTGCAGCAATGCCAGTGTGGTTTGTGTTAGCCAAACAACATGCTAACGGGACATAACCGCTTGATTTCAACCTGGTGGCGTTAAACCCACTGTCCTACGTGTGTGTGAGAGCCGAGTTCAACTGTTTCTGAGTAGAGAACGTGTATTTAGAAGATGTTAGCGCAGCTAGCAGCGTGTTAGCAAACACGACTGTAGCCTGTGGTCGCGCTGTGAGGTTAGTAATCATGGTGGCATTAACTTCTCACTTAATACACCTCAGTAAATATTAACGGACTTTGTGTGTTTCTGAAAAATTAAACTGAGCTACAAATGGTCGATAGCAGAATAGAGGAACAACATAGCATGAAGGCTTCCCCTTTATCAAAACTTGACTAGCTGTTGACTTTACTATTAGGCAACTTCAGTTCAGCTTAAAGGTCTGTTAACAAAACAGTGCTGGGTGCCTTTTACTTTGGCTCATGTGTGATTTCCAAATTATTTATTGAAACTTCTGCTGTCTCAGGAGGAGAGGTTTGGTGAAAGAGGATGGATGGAGTGAGCTGGAGCACCTCAAGGGCCAAGGAGTCGATTGGCCCCTCCAGGACAGCAGCAGACACTCTGTCCAAGCTGGCCAGCTTCATTGCACAGGCCGAGACAAAACAACATGCACAGAGTCAGAGGCGAAAAAAATCCAACATCACCACATATGTCTGTCAAGAATGTGGTAAGGGCTACCCTTATGTCACAGACATGTTGCACCACCAGGAACTAAAACACACATTACCCAAGCCTCACCGGTGTCCGTCCTGTGGTCAGGAGTTCTCCCTGAGGTCGTCCTTGCAGTTGCATAAGTGTGATCATGATTCCTCCCCCTGTGAGCTCTGTCATGGAGAGGTACGGCTTGATTCTCCATGTCCTGCATGTAAGACTCACTCCTTGGATCCTGTCAGACCTCAGGACAAGTCGCCTCACCGCCAGCCTCACCTTCTGGACAGTAGCCCTTTTGCATGTGCCCCATGTGGGAGAGGCTTCAGCCAGAAGCAGGCTCTGCTGCACCATCAGCAGGCTGGTTGTAGTCAAACACCGTCCCCATCAGATATGGTTGATGCCAGTAGCCTTCCAGATGATTCTCCACCAGTTTCTGAAGGAGACTCGACCAGCTCTGATTTTTCAGATACTCCAAGGGTCGGTAGCAGAACTGTCAATATGTGCCAGAAAACCCTCTGCACACAGGTTGGACTGCAACACCGTAAACAGACTAACCATGCAGAGGAGCGGCTGATTGCTCCACGGGGACAAAAGACCAAAGGAGAAGGTACTGGTGTAGAAGCGAGAAAAGGAGGAAACAGCAAGGTGAATAGAGATCAGATCAAAAGGGCAAAATCCAAAAAGAAGCTTTTGAGCTGTCGTTCTTGCGACATGGTTTTCGGGAACATCTCTCATCTGTGCCTGCACAGAAAAGAGAAGCACAGCAGAGAGAAAAATTCCAAGAGAGAACCATGGCCAGTCATCGGCAAGCGCAGGAGAGGAGGCATGTATCCGTGTCAGGTCTGTGGAAAAGTCTTCTTCCATCATTTGTCACTTAAGGCACATTACAGACAGCACACAGCCCCAAGCTTCACCACAATCATAAACAAAAGCCAGTCAGTGGGGTGTACCACCAAAGACTCCAGTTTATCAAAAAACAGACCAAATAAAGTAAAAACCAGTCAAGCAGACAACAGTACAGTTATGGCTGTTCCAGGGAGGCCAAGGAAAGTGGCCAACTTAGAGAACAAGGTTACTGATCCAGGGAGATGCAGAGAAGTGCCTGAATTAGAGGAGGAGTTCGAGAGAGAGTTTCCATGCCCCTCCTGTGCAGAGGTTTTCTCTCTGCAATCGCAGCTAAGGGAGCACGTGGAGCTCCACCAGTCCTCCGTGAAGAGGAGACGGTGCAGTGTATGCACAAACGAGATGGACACTTGTAAATGGCCAGGCTCGAAGAGACAAAGGCTGTACCACTGTGTGCCCTGCCAGCAGGCTTTCTCAGCGCTGGACTCTTTCCTAGAACACTGTCAGGAGCACCTGCGAGTCAGGGTGGAGGAGGACAGCATCACAGAGGGCTACACACATCAGGCAAGCAAAGCCTGAGATTCAGTTTGAATGTCATCAGCGATTGCCTTTTTGCCTTGAAGGATTAGAAAGTGGATATTAATGAATTCGCTATGAAGTTCTTGCTGATTGAGCAGTTTATTGATTAAGCATTTCAAACATCTTTTTACACCTTTGCTGTTGGTTAAAAGTTATCCATACCAACATATCAAGGGTTAAAGAAAATGGATTGTTAAAGGAACACACCAGGGTTTTTGCATGTTTTATTTAACCCTTTTACTATAAATCACATATTCTTTACTGCCAACCATTTTCAGTTCTATTCAGATTTTCACGTTTGCTACATTCTAGGCAGTCGCTTATTTCGTTTTCGGTACAGTGTGTAAATCAGTTTGTGTGATCTGTCACACGGACAACTTAATCTACATTTCACATTTTCACTACATTTTAATACATTTGAAAGATGAACATTCTAGTGCGCTCATGGTCTTATGGGATATTTCACCAGCTCTGGTTTGAGCTTACAAATGAACAGCTGTGTCAAGACAGGAAGGAAATTTGGGAATATCAATTGTTTTATGTTATTTAGCTCAGCAGATAAAATTAAATATCCCACAAGCACTTGTGTGCTCCAATAATGAACATTTTGAATTCATAATTTCAGTTTAACCGCAACATAATGACTTAACATAAGTGTGTCAGTCAGTTGATTTCAGACTTTAATGAAATACATTGAAACTTGTGGCAGTCTGTGAAGTTGGGAGGGAAACATGCAAAAACACTGGTATGCTTGTTTAATAGTGTTTGGCTCATCGGCACAGATTTGTACAGATGACTTTGTTTCCTAAAAACATTTTGAAGTCAAGGTGATCTTAGCCCATACAGTGGGACTAAGATCATAGTAGCCAGAAGGTGCTTTTTGGGAAAGGTCATCTGCACAACCATGGTATGTTCTAGCCAAAGCACTGCCTGGGATGTCTTGCCGGCAAGTCTTTTTACACCAGACATCTGGAATGATTTAGCTAATTAAGGTCAGATATGTCTTCTGCTGTATTTTAGTTTCTTTTCTTACAGTTTTGGAAATAATTTGTCACAGAGTGGAAGGACTGTCTGGACTGTCACTGTCATGTGTTGGGCCTGGGTATTGGCATTTGCATTGAACCTGCAGCTTTGCTTAGAGCACTGTATGGATTTGAAATGAATTTTATTGCTTTGATCGAAGCCAGAGAGTATTTCAAGTGGTTTCACAAGGTACACATGAGATTGGAAAATGTTGAATATTAAAATGTTGTATGTTGTTTCAAGGTTCAACACATGGCAGTCATTGCCATAATCTATAGAGTGACACTGCTATTGGATGTTTTGGACAGTCAATATAATATCTTTCATTATGGCCTGTCTTTTATCTGGAATGTTTTCGGGTGATATTACCTAGCTATGCAAACACAAAGACTGATGGCAGCCCTTCAGTATGTCTGTGATGCTTGACATGTGTGCTTAGGTGAATGAACTGGGATTAAAACGTGTTCTTTTTTTTTCTAAAGGATTTTCTGCTACTGTGAAAATGTAGAAAAATATTTAATAGATTTTGAAGCTTGCACTTTTCCAAGGTTTTTTGAAAATTAGTTTCTGGCTCTTTATAGATAACATGATTAAAACTTAACAATTATCATGAAGTGTTTTGTCTGTTTTTTCTTTTGACTGATCTTGTGAATCCAGTCAAGTCTCTCATACTGATAAACTGGGGAGTTAGTTAGTCCCTGAACATTTTGCATGAAATTGCTCTGCAAGGTTTATATATGTATATAGAAATGTATATATTTGCATATACACACACACTCGTGCTGTTTTTCAGTGAAGAGAAGCACACATAAGATTTAGTGAAACGGAGCGGTCCATGTCACAAAAATGTTTTCTCATCAAAAACAAGGTTTTGTTTCAAATATCTTGTGATTTTTTTTGGTCCTTTCTTTCATATTTTTATATGTAGAAAATATTTGACACATAGAGTTGAAAGTTATGCTTACGTTTGAAAAAAAGATAAAACCTAACCGACTGGGCCTCCTCCTGGCCTCATGGCGGCGGCAGCGTGCACACATAGCAGCAGAAAGGAAGTTCACCGGTTGACTTCCGGTCCGTCGGCGCACGTTTTCCTTCCGCGGTTTTGTGAAACGAAATTCATACGAGTGACTGTCGGCGTCTAGAAAACAAAGACAAAATGAGCAAAGCACATCCACCCGAGCTGAAGAAGTAAGTTGTCGATCTTGTTTAAAGAAACCTTTATTCATGTTTTGTATTCTAAATTATTGAAATCATTCCGAGCAGAAACAGTATTGCTTTCAATGGAATGATATGCTAATGTTAGCTAGCCTGTCTGGCTGGGTTAGCATCATCTGTAAGCTAATGTTATATTTTGCTTTTTTTTTTTTAGATTCATGGACAAGAAGCTTTCGTGTGAGTATGGCCAAAAACTGATCTTCAAACCCACTCGGATTAAAATTGATAGTCCACAGTCTCACATGAGCCTGTTTCAGATGTGTCTGTGTTTTGGGGTATCCACACCAGTGAGCCCGGCTAAGCCTCAAATTAGGATCTTATTTCCTGTTTGTGTAAATGGTGAAATTATAGTAGAAACATGACACATCATTTTGTTGTTGTCCCCACTCTTAGATATATTATCCATGTTTGAGGATACTGTAGGATTAAGTTTACAGTGTTCAGTACTCCATTTCTATGTACACATCAGATACCAAAGTGTGTGTCTGAATTCACTGGTTTAAGTGCTACATGCTGCCTATTGTTAACATAATTTTTGTTAGTATAATTGTATTGTTAATATTTTTCACGTTAAACTCAGATTTTTCAGAATTAGAAATTGTCACATACATAAACTCGTTCATAAACATAACACAAAACAGTACAAGAGCAAATTCTTTGTAAACAAGGTGTTTTTTTTGGACTGGAAAGGAACAGTGATTCAACCTACTGTAAAAGAGTCATTAGTGATTTGTTCTGTTCTGTTTTAGTGAAGCTGAATGGAGGCAGGCATGTGCAGGGCATTCTGCGAGGGTTTGACCCCTTTATGAACCTGGTGGTGGACGACTCTCTGGAGATGGGCCCTGGAGGACAACAGAACAGCATCGGCATGGTGGTCAGTACCTCAGCTGGCGTTGCTGTGTTTTTCTTGCGGTCAGCAAATGCCATGTAAAGAACAGGGTTGCACCTGAAATCACTCCATACTTATTGTGTAGTGCACTATCTTTACCCTCTGCCATTTTCCTTGATTGTCTAAATTATGAGTTTGAAAAGGGGGTTGAGCTCTTAGCAAAGCGATGAAGTTTAGAGTTTTTCACAAAAGTTACTAAAACAGGAAGACATTTACAAAGACTTTTTCCAGCTGCAGATCAATCTACATTTGGTGTTCTAGTGGATAGGTCTGGTAGCAGGACAATGTATGTTGGATTTAGTCAAAATTGAAACCTAACTGAAACCTTTAAATACAGCATGTTAACTCTGTGTGGTCTTGTTTCTCATAGGTCATCAGGGGAAACAGCATCATCATGTTGGAGGCCTTGGAGAGAGTATGAGAGAAGAAGAAACTGCATGTGGAGGAGAGAATGATCCACACTTTTTTTACATTGTTATCCCTTTTAGTTCTTTTTTTGAAAGCAATTGTGCATCTTTGAATTGTGACATCTGATTTCTGTCAACTGAGTTGTTTTGTTTGGACGTTTTCAATTCTGTGATCTTGTGAATAAATCTGTTTGTCTTCGTATTTTGTGTTTGTGCATTCAGTTTACAACATATTACCACACTACTAGAGGCTACTGCCAGATGTTACTGTCAAATGTTCAGCTCAGCATATAATTATATGAACCATATACCAGGATGAATTTGGTCAAACATGATTGATTGGGTGTGTTCAGTATTGTATTTTTTTTTACCATGTAAGGCATATGTGTCAAACTCAAGGCCCATGGGCCAAATCCCGCCTACCATCTCATTTTATGTGGCCCACCAAAAGTTACGAAAAATATAATTTGCATCATACACGCCTAGCTATATGCATCATTAGGGGTGTATCCAATGCATTGGACTTTGATGTGTAAGATACGAGTGCATCAGTTTAGACGGCCTGTATGGGTAAAAAGCTCAACATGAGTTCGAAACAAATCAATGCAGTACTAGTGTATCGATACATCTCATTAGGATGCACGTGTTTCATTTTTGACATCAAGGAGCTTCAAATGAAAGAGCAACGGGTCATCTTAGTTTTAAAGTTTGTTCACAGTTTCATTTTTTAATGCATAATTGTTGCACAATTGGATGTCTACTTGCAAGATTTTTGCTGTGAGAGCTTATTATAATTGTTATAAAATTAATATTAGTCAAAGGCATAGGCAGTTATGTGACAGTTATGTGATATAGATAGCCTACAATTGTTTTGTCTTACATTTACAATTGGCCCTTTGAGTACTTGAAGGCCTACATTAGACATGCATATAAAAAGTATTATATACTTTTTTTTCTTTATATATTTTTTGTTCAAATGCTCATAAATGATTTGAAGGCACAGTCATAACATGAAAATAAGCAAAGAGTAAACTGAAAATGGGCTGGTTTTGCACCTTAACCTACAAGAGCCCAGAGCCATTTCTCCTTAAAGGAAAATTATGGAGGATAGAGCACAGACCAAGTGGAGAACAGAGAACAGCTTTCTCATGTTTGTTTTTAAAATGTTTATATTATAATTTATACTTCATATAATCATTTCCTTTTAATTATATTTATTATTGTATATGAATTTGTGCCAGAAATCTGGTCCAATCAGGTTAAATGTAACAGACACCTTATTAAAGTATTGGAACTTTGTGAAATTAACTACTTCCTTCACTTTTGCTAAGTCACTTCCTGTCGCAGTCACATGACCAGGATATTTATTATATGTGGCCTATGGACTTAGTGAGTTAAGGTCAAACATAAATCTGAATGGGGAAGAGTTCAAAGTGTCTGTTACACTCGTGCCACTCGTGGCTTCTGTGTAATCACGAAATACTGGATCTGGAACACTAGAGGGCGCTGTCTAAAATGACGCACTTCCACCTCAGGTGGACTTTTATTTTGAAAGTCCATTGTCGTCATCGCCGTGACGTCTCTTTACGTTTCTATATCGTGACTGTGGATTGACAGTATGTGGAAAGTAGCCATGGCGGAGGAGGTTGGGAAGGCGCTGCAGTCGGTGGTGGAGCGGGTGAACCAGGCGGCGGCGCGGCGGCCCAAGGTAACGGCGGCCCGGAGGCTCCTGCTCGGGAGCCACGCTGCTGCACGGCTCGTTATGTAAAGCTGCCAGAAAACACAACCTTTGGACGAGACACACTGTGGCCTGTGGCAGCGATTTCATAACACTGTGCTCTGTTAGAGGAGTGATCACACAGTGTATGTGCATGCACCATGCTACTCAGACTAGTGATTGGCATTTGACGTGTTTGTAGGCTTGCACGACCATGCTGTGGACAGACCTCTCCTCCACTACAGCTCTGTGGAAGATGTCCACGAGTGAGGTCATCTGGGTCAAAGCATGTAGGAATACACAGTGTCCAAGTGTCTCTCAGTGTCTTGTTTCTTTAAGTCTGAATCATGAGTAGAGCTGACAGTCTGATGTGTAAGAGCATGAGACCAGAGCAGAAACTCAGAGCATCAGTCTTTGTTGTTGCAGGGTCCTGACAGGTGAGGGTCGGGCTGAGTCACTGTGCTGCTCCAACCAGAAGACCTCAGCTCAATGTTGCATCACACACTGATCCTTCACTCACACACTCACTGATTCACAGCCTGTTCTGTGCTCTCTCAGACTCTTCCAGCTGTGTCGCCCCGCCTTGTCGCTGTCAGCAAGACGAAGCCCCCTGCCATGGTTGTGGAGGCCTACAGACAAGGACAGCGCAACTTTGGAGAAAACTATGTGAGTATGAAACGCTAACACTGTCACTGCATAAACAAGACAACCAAAGGAATAAAAATGGAGAGACTGACCTCGCCCTTTATCACCACACCAGGTTAATGAACTTGTGGACAAAGCTTCAGATCCTCTGGTAGGGTGTTTTGTTTTTTTTTTTTAATTTCTCACCCAAGTCTGTGACAAGATTTTACAGTGTTTTTTCTCTCCCCCTCATCCAGATTTTAGACTCATGTCCAGAAATCAAGTGGCACTTTATCGGCCATCTACAGAAGAATAATGTCAACAAACTTTTGGGTGAGTGATCATCAGCTTCCTCAAGCCGCATTTAAAAAGACAAACTTGCACTGAGTCCTGTCTTTCTGTTCACAGGCGTGCCGAACCTGTTCCTTGTGGAGACGGTGGACTCGGTGAAACTGGCTGACAGGGTCAACAGCTCATGGCAGCGCGTCAGAGGAGCCAGCACACAGAGGTTAAAGGTCATGTTGCAGATCAACACCAGCGGAGAACAGAGTTAGTGTTGATTTCATCAACTTTTTTCTGCTCTCGTTTTGTGACCTGATCACAAAAACATACAGTGTGAACAAAGTCAGTTGTTATACATATTTGTTGTAGGTAAACATGGTCTGCCTCCCGAGGAGACGGTGAACACAGTGAAACACATTGTGTCCCAGTGCTCCGCCCTGCATTTCTCAGGACTGATGACCATCGGGCGCTATGGCTATAACCTCACCCTGGGTCCCAACCCGGACTTTCAGGTATAAAAGACTCAAAAACAGTGTAGTTTGAGAGAAATGTGTCTCAGGTTTTGTTTTTGAACTGTGTTGCTTTTATTTGTGATGTCTTTTTTGGGGCGGCTGTGACCCCTGACAGGCCGGCTGGTGTGTTGCATGGCAGCTCCATCAGCATGTGAACTGAGATGAAAAACTTTAAAGCACTTTGTCTGTTTGGGTAGAAAAGCTGGAACTGAAACTAAAATTAATCTGAATCCAGATTGAGTCCAAATCCTAAGCATTCCCAGTTTAAGCCAGTTTAGACTGGTCTCAGGAAGACGTCTGCTGCATATCTACAGTTAACTGGAACTCACGTTTACTAATCCTGCACTGTACACACAATATGTGTTATTTCAGACCTGACTATCAACTGAGGGCAAATTGTTCTAATGTAACACTGCAACTAAAACTAAAATGAGGTTATAAGTGCACATTTCTGAAAATTCATATTAATCCAAACTTAACCCCATGAAACTAAACAGATGCATACCTCACCTAGAGGTAGATAAATCAGCCAGTCTGATGTTGCCTTATTGCAGATGTGTGTGTGTGTGTGTGTGTGTGTGTGTGTATATACATATACATATATATATATATATGTCAGCCGATCAGTAACAACAAATTGCGGCACAGAAACACTAAACTAGGTTTGAGGTCATTAGTGGAGAAAGTCTCCATTTGCCTGCATCTACTTGTAACTGTTGTTTGTATAAATATAGATATGTGATGGATATCTAAATATATCTTCTTTTTTATTTTCAATTTCTTGGTTTGTCCACCAGAGAGCACTGGCGTGTTGATTCTTGGAATGTAAAATGTCACTTAGTATATATCTTGGCCATAGTTCTTAAAAAACAAATCTGAGGGATTCGTATCAAGGTTGCAGTTGAGATCGAGAGCCAGAGCCTTCAGCTATTGAGCTCCTCTCCTGTGGAACCAGATTCCGGTTTGGGTTCGGGAGGCAGACATCCTCTCCACATTTGAGTAGACTTAAAACCTTTCTCTCTGATAAAGCTTATAGTTAGAGCTGGCTCAAACAAACAACTGATAAGTTGCTCTCAGATTGTAGAAGCCCAGTATTAATGTCAGTTTTGGCCTTAAGTGTCAGCCAGTGCTATGATCTCAAACTTGTGTCCCTCCTGTAGATGCTGTTAAGCAAGAGACAGGAGGTGTGTGACAGTCTGAAGCTGCCCATGGAGGAGGTGGAGCTCAGCATGGGTATGTCCACAGATTTTGAGCATGCGGTGAGTATCAACCCAGCATTTATAAGTCTTTCTAAGCACAAGTGGAAGCAAACAACAGCCTAAATGAATTCTCATCTTTGATGTTGCTGTCATGCAATTTCAAAACCCTGATGTTGTTTTGAGGGTTCACAAATAGTGCTAAGATATATGAGTATTTAAAAACCCATATTGAGATTGGTTTGTTTCAGTTTAATTTATTCCATCTGATCTCATCCATCTGAATTCCTGAACACATTTTTCCTTTGCTGATAAAGGATGGTGGAATAAAAAAACTAAATGCTGTAAATTTAGTGGTTTGTCAAAGTAATCAGTAGTCGTTAAATTTCATACTTGAGTATTCAGTTGCCTGTAAGATTGTCATTGTTATTGATTCCATTACCATGTGATAAATGCCTGGAATTGTCAAACAGACAATTTACTAAGAGTCAGCGTAAAGTTCATCACACTCACTGAGACTCTTGCTGTCTAATGTTGTCACTGAGGATATTTCTTGTGCTGACACGAGTGCTCCTGTGTTGAAGATCGAGGTGGGTGCCACCAACGTGCGAGTGGGTAGTATTATATTCGGCAACAGGGAGTATCCCAACAGTACAGCGAACAGTCCAGCTCCCAGCCCGGCTCCCAGCCCTGCTCCCAGCCCAGCTCCCAGTCCGGAGAAATCCTCCAAGATGGTGTCAGAAGAGGCCGCCAAGAAGATGCAACACCTTACCGTGTCTGGACACTAAGAAGAGCCTCTCGTCCACAGAAATACCTTTAAGAAAAAAAAGATAAAACACTCTTCACGTGCACACTGAACAGAGCAGGGAGGCAGATCATTTCCACAGAGCCACGTGGAGCTAGGATTGCAAATTCTTGCATAATTTTAAAGTGTATTTGCTTAATCCTCTTCACATTTGTGTGCCCTTCTTGCTCTTTTAAGCAATTAAAAGCGGCATTCAGTACAGAACTAGTTGTACCTTTTTTTAAAGTATTGTGTTACTAACCTATAGTTAGTCCTTCTCATGGAAATCTCTCCTACAAGATTACCGGATACAAGACAAATGTACAACTAATGAAAACACAATGACAGTGGAAAATGATTTCACATGATGAGATAGTGAAGATTTGTTTGCGTTCGTTGTGCTGATGTGATGTTTTATACCTTTCCAACCCAACATGTGACAGTGCTGAAATGTGCTTGACTGTGTACAGTGTCAAATCGGAGGTCTACAAAGTACAATTTACCGCTTTTGTTGTACAGATAAAACAAAGACTTGATTTAATAAATCATTTATCCCTTTATAATGGCACACAGTATTGTGTTTCATATAGTTTCATATGGTGTGCGAAATGTGTCAGATCTCTATTCTTGATATTAACAAATCCAAGAGTAAGGCTGAAAGTGTTTTGTTTCTGTGCAGCAGTCTTGTGTCCATGCTATCGTGTGGTGCACTGTTGGAGATGAAAGGGAGTGAATCTATGCAAAGTGCTGATTTTGTTTCCAAGTAGATTTTTAAACTGCAGCTATCATGGTGTCGCAGTGGTTTCTTCAAAGATGTCACAAGGTCAGTGTGTTTTCCTGTCTCCATGAAAAATGCTTTCATTGTCCGTGATAAAAAAAAAAAAGATTGATCAGCTTCTGGTCAGACATGTGGTTTCTGTCTTAATGAGGCGTTTCAGCATTGTTTGGTTTGGAATGTGGCTCTGAGGCGAGCCAAAGCCAAGCAATAAATTTTCTTGTTGAAAATATCAGCCACCTGCTGTGTATTTCTTCCAGTTAGGGCAAAGTGGCACAAATAAAATCAGAGACAGGCAGAAGTCTGCAAAGTTTGTTTATTAAGCACATGGAGGTGACATCTGGACCACAGTAAAAAATAATATTTGTAGAGCCATATTTTAAAAACTTAGAAGAATATAATATTGAATACATCACAAGAACTGGACTCAAGCCTTAACCTTGAAAGTAAAAAGTGAGAACCCAGTGACTCACTGTATTCCCTTTTGATGATAAGTTCTTCCTCATTATGAATATGGATTAACAGAATTACAAAATGATAAACTTTTAATGATCCATTGATATATGGAACCCAAAATGAACATAAATTAGAATAAACTTCGCTTAAGCTCAACAATAAAACAATACGATTGCGAAATAAATAGGTTTTATGACACTGGTGACAAAAAAAGCTGGGGACACATATGAAAAACATAAAGACTTATATATAAGTCATTTAACGTAAAAGGCATTAGAAAATGAACAGGGCAGTCAATAAGATTTACAACATCCACTAAAATCCTGTTCTTAATAGACAAGAATCACAAACTAAATCTATAGACAGATGTCTGATAAAATGTACAAGAAACTAATAGAAGAACGGTAACAGTTTATTCTGACCCTCCATTTCATATTTAGACACAATATATAAACGCTTAAAATGTGGCTGTAAGAAGATATAAGAACTTTTTTTATTAATGTTTTTATCGACAATTTAACTTCTCCCACACACTTTCTGTAACTTCTGTATGAACATAATAAATGATTGAGAAGATTACATTATGAGATTATGAAATATGAGGTATCTATAGATGATTTATTCAATATATTAACTGTATGTATTTGTTTTTATTAATGAAGTATTTGTTAATTTATACAAATACATGTTTATATATGCACCATCCATCACAGCTGATCCTCCTCTATTAGCTGATTAAGGCAACAAGATGAGGGTGAAAGCTCTGAAAGAAAACTAGTAAGTGGACCTTAAATTGAAAATTAGACAAGGACTATTTCTGAAGTCAAGCGTGACAGTTGAAGCTCAACATGTCAGCTATCAACAGTTTTAACCTGCCTGTGAATGATTTGTCTTTCTGTAGTTAAGAAATATACAACAACCGTAAGGATATGTTAATGTGTGTAATCACAGATAAGTACAGCTTTGTGTTATTAATGATCTATTAACCATTTATTACAAATGTTTCCTGGGAGATTCTAATAATTTACAAACTTTAAAATATCCTCAGTGGTGCTTGCAAGTATATTAGTTTATTATAAACCATTTATTAAGGGCTGCTTGTAAATGCATCGTCAAATGGAAATAAAACTATGTGCAACACTAACAAAGTCAAAGAAATGGCCGACATAAAATCATGTACCAGTAAACTACTCCATTATACTTGTAACAGCTTTAACATTCTTATTCTTACATATCCATTCCAGCTGCCACTGACGCCTGAATGACCATTTATACAAAAAAAAACAAAACAATCTAATCAATCGAATCTCAGTTCACTAATGTTGTCTCTGTTTCTTCTTGCACAGGAAGTTCTAAAAATGTCCAGTGTCATCAAGAAACAACACAACAGGAAAGGCAGTTGGCATGTTGTGCTACTGTCTTATTGCCAATGGGAAAATAACAATAGCCTAAAAGATTTACGAGGGAAACGCATTGCCAAGGCTTGATAACTGCCTCTGGGAATGTGGTCACACCATTTATGGCTGATATTGAGACCACATGTCTCCTCCTGGATGTTTCTGCACTGTGGGTTGGCGTCTCTCCGTTTCGGTCAGTCGAGTCTGTCTGCTCGTGCTTCTGTCGCTTCCTAATGGTGCAGTTGCTCACAAAGAAATTACACCAGTTTCTTGGCCTCAAAGAAGCTTTTGAGGTGCTTCATCTGCCAAATGCCGGTGACGATGAGGATGAGTGTCTGAGTGATGGACCACCAGAGAACACGCTGGTTGGTGCTTTCGCTCGTCATGCGAAACCGCTCCTCACGATACTGTAGAAGACATGACACCAAGACTGAGTCTTTAGAGTGTTGTAATGGCATAGACAGCAACTGTACCTAATAAACCTGGGAGTAAACCTGCCATCTCACACATGACTTGATTTTTTTTACTCACCCTCTGGTAGTTCTGCTCCTTCTGGATCTGTTCAACTTGGTCCTGCAGCTGTCGAACTCGCAGCTGCAGCTCTGTGAGTTTTTCCTTAGCTGCGATTTCAGGGTAATTGTTGGTATGTTCTCCGACCTGAATATCAAGATGCACTCTCTGCAACATTGGGGAAAACACATCTATGTGCTTGTTTTCTGTAGGAAATAAAAGCTGTTCAACAAAAAGGCTGGGAAAAACATGGCTGATTGCGAAACATTGTCCTGAATGACAAAAGTGAATCAGTGATGAAACAGTTTCATAAAAGTAACTCATAAAGGTAAAGAAGTTAATATGATCAGACTCAGTCAAGTCTGATTTCAGATTGGATCATGGTGATTCACAACAAAGAAAACAGATGTGTAATGACAAAACTGTATGATGCTACCATATAATGTAAAAAAAAAAAAAAAAAAAAAAAAAATTAAAAGCAATAAAAATCTGAAATAATGTGCACAAACATTGCAGATCCTGAGCCTGAGGCGAAACTAAACCTGAAAACTAGCCTGACCAGGACCAGGTTAGCTGGAGGGTTATTTTTCCATGGTAACTGTATTTATTTAGTGAATAAATACACCTGGTTTAATGGGTAATCCTGCTTTATCAAACAGCTCTCAGTTTGTGCAAATAAACACACAAGACATATTTGTCAAGGTCCCAGTGTGAAGACACTGAACATGAAAGTAATGTCATAACTAAGTAACATTTGAGTGAAACAATTTGAAGGAGAATAACAGGTTAAAAATCAAAGCAGTGACAACATTCATACCAGTTTCCCTCCTGCAAAGAGAGCCATCTTGGTGGAGTTGGAGTGCAAACAGATCTGATGTTCTCCAGGAGTGTGGGAGGTGAAGGTGAACCGTCCATCTGACCCATATTGACGAGAAAGGATAATCTAGAAGAGTTGAAAGACAGACAGACAGACAGACAGACAGACAGACAGACAGAGTACTTTATTAATCCCTTTGGGAGGTTCCCTCCGGGAAATTGGCACGAAGAAAGAAGAAAGAAAGAAGAAAGAAAGAAGAAAACTCTTTAGATTCTACTCATATATATGTGGTTGTGTTTTAGAATACTGCCTCCTCTGTCCTTACCTTTGTATCAGGATCCTTGATCTCAACATGCATCCCAAGGCCAGGGGTGGAAGGGAGGAAGGAACTGGTCTGTTTGTCCCACAGCTGAGTCCTGTACTTTCCTGACAGACAGGCAAAGCAACACAGACACATGCCATCAGGTCATCCAGTAGCCATTCGAAGGAGAGTAACCAGTGACATACCGATAGAATTAAAATTAATATTAATACAACAAATAGGTATTTTCAGCATAATACAGTGTTTGAAATATAAACACACATAAAATTCAAAAGTATGAAAAGTAAAACAAATCCAAATAAACATACACAGGCAAAGAACAATACGTATAAGTTGTTAAAATGTGATACAAATTGTAATATGAAAATATGTCATGCGTTTATTAAAACAAAAAGTAGAATATCAGCCAATACATGTTTTTCTCCATAAGCTGTTACATGTCAATATCAGAATTAGTCAGGCTGTACTTTAAATTTTCTGACAGCAGCAAATCAGTCTTAACCAAAATGAAACTTTTTCATTTCCCTTAAAATTCAACAGATTGCAGAGATAGTGTATTTTCTATTTATCCTCCATATTTACATGTATAACATGGTAATGTAAATATAGAAATATAGATACAATATATAAGCAAAAAAATGATGATTATCTAAAGGGGCAATGAGTGATAGTAATTTAAGCTTTATATTACAAATTGTTTTTCATCACAGTATTATTGTTATAGATATGACGTAAAAACTATCACTTTTAGTTTGAGGTAGAAAATAATGCTTATTTAGTATAAGTTTTCATCTTCAATTTTGAACCTCTGATATCTATCATCGCCAACAGTTGTCGTGACCAACCCAACCAGTCGCAGCAGATGGCCACCCATCGACAGCCTGCTTCTGTCCGAGCTTTCTGCCTGTTAAAAGGAAGTTTTTCCTCGCGGCTGTCGCCAAGTGCTTGCTCACATTGGGAATTATTGTGTCTCTATAAATAATATTATAAAGAGTATGGTCTAGATCTGCTCTCTATGAAAAGTGCCCTGAGATGGCCTCTGTTGTCATTTGGCCCTACACAAACAAATTGAATTGAATGGACAGTTAAAGATGAAAATATTTTCTATTGCATTTTTCATCAATAGACGATGGCATAAGTTGATTAGTTAAATTGGTGTAGCATATATTAACTGTAAAAAAAAAAAAAAAAAAACTCACTCACTGAGATAATCTATGAAGATGATAATCAGTAGATTTTGTGATTTTAAATCAGTCTGAACACTATGAACTTGGCCGTTTTGTCTACTCTTACTTCTGCCATATCTTTGCAGCATCTCTTGCTGGAGCCAGCTGTTCGCCTGCATTGCCATTTAGCCACATCAAGCTAGCAGCCACACAATATGTTAGCTCACCAATAACCATGGTCTCGTCTGGGATTTCCTCAATGAAGCATTTCTTCTCTGTCTCTCCGATGTGGAAATACAGCGCGTGCCCGGGATATATACAAACTAGCATTACAATAAGTCCAGCAGCAGGAACAGAGAGCAGCATCATGTAGCCTCTTGCACTTTGCGCACATCAGCAAAGGAAGCTGTGGTGCTGCAGCCAGATGACGTCATCGCCCACTGCGGAAAAAGGAAGGGGATTTCCTGAGAATTATGTGCTTTGAGCCCTGAGTTTAGTCTGTAAGGCAGCTAGTGACCAATACTGGAGGCAAGCACATTTCCTTTTTTACTGCACTTTTAGAAAAATTCTAATTCGAATTCATTCTATTCTTTAAAATTGTGAGGTGCAGAAAGTCAACAAAACACAGAGATGAATCGTTTGTGAACTGCAATGTTTTATATGTACATTTGCCATGAAGCTTTAGAATCACACAAAACAACACCACAAAAGACACACAACAGCATTAGTTGTAGCAACAGTTGTAACAGTTGTAACAGTTGTAGTAGTAGTAGTAGTAGTAGTAGTAGTAGTTGTAGTAGTAGTAGTAGTAGTAGTAGTAGTGATGTGGTGGTGGTGGTTACAGCCTGAGAGCAGGTGCTGAGTGCCAGGCTTAGCTCAGGGTATATTCTTCGGGTGAATTCTTTGCACTTCCTGAGCTAACAACACTCGCCTTGGCGTTGACAGACAACCATAACCCATCTGAAACAGTGTGTTAGGATAAGGCTAAAATGCCCTTCGGATTATATACCCTTCGCTGATGTGGGTCATTGTTTATGTCAGTCAAAAGGTGTTTCAGGTTACCGAGGTTTGCTAAAGTATCCTTGTTAGCTTACAAGCTAGTTAGCTAGCATAAGCCAGCTTTTGGCTAAATATAAACGCTTCCAGCTCGGACTGTGAGCTGCTCGGCTGTCTGTTATTCCGGACAAAATACTGAAGAAGAAGAAAAGGTAAAGCAAGTTTCCTACCTGTAATATAGGTTAATAAACGTTAGCAGTGTATTGGAGGCAAATTGTCTTAATGTGTGAGAAGCTAATAACATCGTTGTAATGTTGACTGTGATAAACTTGAGTTTTTGATCATGTTAGCTTTATTAGCATCATCATACTGTAGACAAACATATAAACAAGCCATGTGTCTCAGTCGAGCTGTTTGCCTCATGGTGTTGCGGATGACGTAATGTTTTCCTCCGACCGTCGATGTAAGATCCCTGATCCCTGTATGGTGTATGGAGGTTGTACTGACACTTCAGGGGTGAGACATCAAACTAAATCAGACCAGGAGGCCACATCAGACAGAACATGGACCAGGAGTCTATCGAGGGATTAAACTGAAAGTGAAAATGACAACGTCAGGCCTCTAACGGGGACGAGGCGGGGTCTGTCATGTGTGAGGATAAGATGAAATGTTACTATATTCTATATAAGAGGATGGAGTGAATAAAATGTATCTAGAACAAATATAAACCATAGACACTTGAATTAGTGAATGAATGAAATGAAATATTGCACATTGAAATATAATGACATAAGAATGATTATTGCACAGTGTAATGACATAACTAGGTGAGTGTATGTGATGATGAATGCAGGTCTTGTCTGTTTCCCCTTAAAAGAGTGTGTCCTCGTTAAAATGATAAGATAGATATAGAAGATTGAACTTTGTTAATCCCAAAGGAAATTCTTTTGCCAGGTTGTTATTATTACAGTAGAAAAAAAAAATAGAATACAGTAATAGAGTATAAGTGAAATATGAAATAGAGAACGGTGCTTAAATAGGATATTTTTAACAATAAAAGTGGGATAAGTTAAGTACCAGATGTGGATGAAAATAACAAAGCTTATGATGGTAAAGTAATTTTGCACATGGACATGGTCATGAGAAGTAATATACTTCAGTTATCAGTTAAGGGGCAGGAGTTATACAGTCTGATGGGAAAATGTAGAAAAGACCCCCTGTGGCATTCTGTGATGCACCTCAGTGGTCTATGGCTGAACCTCTGGTAGGACTCCACTTTGCTGTGCAGGGGGTGAGAAGTGTTGTCCACAATATTGAGCAGCTTCCTCAGCATCCTCCTCTCTGACACCTGCACTAAAGACATCAGTTCAACTCCCAGGACAGAACCAGCTCTCCCGATGAGCTTGTTGAGTCTGTCAGCATCGGCTGCCTTCAGCACACTGCACCGTAGAAGACAACCACCACCAATGGATAGAACATCTGCAGCAATGCAGACATTGAAAGACCGGAGTCTCCTGAGAAAATACAGGCGGATCTGACCTTTCTTGTACGCCGCGTCTGTGTATTTAGTCCAGTCCAGATTTTTGTCTATCACCCAGTTACTTTTATTCATCCACCTACAATTCCACAATTCTACAATTTCATTTATGCTTTTGTCCAAAGCGACGTACATCTGGGAGTAAATACAACACAAGCAAGGATCTAGTCAGGAGAAAGCAACCTGGATAAATGCCATAAAAACAAAGTGCAAGTTAGATAGAACCTGCCTACAGGTTTCTGGTTTCTACTTTCTGTTGCACTGATGGTGGCTTTGTTTGATAAGTAATGCATATCAACAGGGAAGCGGTTTAACACAACACAGGCATTGTGATTTGTGCAGTGATGTTTGACATTATTGGTGTTATGTTTGTATGGATAATAATCTACGTGTTTTTCTATAGGGATGGTGCAGCCCCAGCCCGATGGCCCGATGCAGTGGGATATGTCGGGAGAGGAGAGTGGAGGAGCCCTCAGGGTCCCACCAGAGTTGGCTGCCAATGAAGTAGTGACCAGGTTGCTGGGTGACAACCAGCAACTTAGAGGTAGGATGTATTCCAGCTGGGGTCAGAGCCAGTTCAGTCCAGTCTGTCCACTGAACATGGTCACAAACACAGATCACTTGTAATAAAGAAAAGGTGTATTGTGCCAAGCCACAATGTGCTTTATTGCCAATTCTTTCAACTCTTCATTTTGTAGTAATTATTGGATAATAATAATTCATATGATAATAACAGGAGAGAAGATACGTATTTTCAGTTACACAGCAATGTCTAAGCAACATGAGCTACTGGTAAAACACAGTGTATTCACAATAACAAGAGTGCATTGGATTGCTTCACATTTAACATTTTATTTGTGAGAGAAACTGGTGTTAATTCATCTTTCAAAAGGTCAGTACTCTCTTTAAATCACAACATAAAAGCTGCACAACAAAATGTGGTATGATGTATCAATCTACTTTTCACTTCATGGCTCCTCTAGAGGCTTTGCGGCGGAGCAACCTAGCCTTGCGTCAGCGCTGTGAGGAGATGGAGGGATGGCAACGCAGGACGAGAGAGGAACGAGAATTTCTCAGCTGTCGTTTCCAGGAAGCCAGGGCCCTGGTGGAGAGGCTAGCCCAGGAGAACCATTCATTACAGGGCTTAGTAAATGGACCTGCCTCCTCCTCGAGCCACTGCTGCAGCTCCAGCCAGACTGAAGACCTGCAGGGACGCCCAGCGAGGAACGGACCGCTGGATGGATCACAGGTTGGCTAGTTGAGATTCACACATGTGCTTCTTTTTATCCATATCTCTAATCGCCTATACTGTGTCTTGATACAGTCAAACTCACAATATAGTTATATATTCATTTACATATTTTAGTTTTTTCGGAACAAGTATAAAGTAGCAAATTTCCCCATGGGGATGTATAAAGTATCTACCTACCTACCTGATCACAGTTCATAAAATGTTTTCCAAGCTGCTGCACTGATGAAAAATGTATTGTTTTGTGATCACTGGATCTGACAAAATAAACATGAATACAGGTCAGTGACAACAGAGGAGCAGTGACATTGGTGTATTGACATTAAAATGAATTATCACAGACAATGTTGGTGACAAATGTCTTAATGTTACAGCCACAAAGTGTATGTTACTACATCTAGATAAGCAATTGAGCAAATGTATACTTAGTATGCGTGTAAAACAATTTGAAACTGCATTGGAATTTCAACGCTGAAGATGCTCCACCTCTAACCACTTGTCTCTGTTGTGTTTTTCAGACTCAAGATCAGCGGGAAAAGAAAAGAGTTGAGGAGACGGATCAGCACACACAGACCATGCCACCTCGCAGCCTGGTGAGATTTATGAAGGCGTTCAACCTGAGTGTGTTTTGATTTCAGTTTTGTTGGCGTTGTTTATTTTTCATCTAACTGGTATGTTTGTGTGTCTAGGGTGATGCAAATAGCTCCTTGAGTAGCCCCCTCCCCTCTCCCCCCACCTCACTTTCAGAGGTAGGGAGGGAGATAATGGGCAGGGAGAATGGCCAGGTGAGCCTGCTCACTCCATCCTGCTTTCCAATAATCAGATCGCTGACACTCTGTGGCCATCGCACCTCTAATCTAATACTTTACCCCACCTTATCTTTCATTGCATTCAGGCAGAGGTTGGAAATACTGACTTTCGACTCGAACAGATCATATGGGATATGATATGGGAAAATACAAAACCTGGTACAACTCACCACGCCGTATTTAACATTAATTTTAATAATAAACTTGGCACCAGCTCTGGGGAACTGCATTTTACTTTAGGTAATATAAATCTAGAGGTCGTCAATGTTTTTTCCATATACAGAACTTCTGGCCTGGAACACTGGATTGAATAGTAGTCTGATACCTGAAATTTCTCTACTGCTACTCTGTGGAGCACAGCATTAACACACAGCTCTAATCCACCGATTTATCCCTTAAAATCCCTCTTTCTCTCCTTTAGTAAAGCTCACATTGTGTTCTCTCACATCTTGGTGTATTTCTACTTTTTGCTTGGTGTCGGTCTTCCAGCCTGGGATGATCGTGGTCCGTCTGTGTCCATGTCCCTCCTGTCATCACTTATCCCTGCTTCCATTCATCCTTGGTTCTTTCTCTTTCATGTCTTTCTCCGCAGCCTGTAGAAGGTGCAAATGAATTCCTCCAGTTGCTGAAGAGCCACAAAGAAAAACTGGAGGAAGGGATGAGAGAGCTAAGGAGGAAGAATGAAGAGTTGGAGCGGGAGAGGGACGAGGGAGAGAAAGACAGAGAGCGAATGCGGCGCTGCATTGACCAGCTGCGGGCTAAACTGGCCCAGGCACAGGTAACACTGTGAACCAAACTGGTAAAAATTCTGCCTTAAGAACCAGACAAATTTTTCCTTAAAAAGTCTGCTGACCACTCAAAGCACTTTACAACACAAGCCACACACATTCATACACTGATGGAACCTGCTTATCAGGACCAATACAATGCTGCATTATATTAGCATATTTCTATGCTCACCCATTCACAGTCATACACCAAGTTGGGATTCAATATTTGGAGGACCCTTCGACATGCAGAGTCACAGCTCCCCATTTCTGTATTTTTACCCTTTACCGCTCTTACTTTTTCTATGAACTTTACTCTGAGCAAGTCTCAAGCCAGATTCAGCCCTTTAAAGAAAAATTCTGATATTTCTCAACCTGGGCCTTATTCTTATAATTGTATTCTGTATTCGTGGGTCATACTAACTTTGCACATGTCACCTCTGTTATAGATATTCAGGGAATGTGAATGGAACAGTGTAGTGCTCACTGCACTGGGGTCTACTTCTGAGACAACTTTCAGGCTAACCAAGCTTTGTGTCTCAAATTGAAATGATGATCCAGTAATATATTATAAATGAACACGATAGAATAAACACATCCATAAGTTGAGGGATTCACAACGACAAACTAAACAAAGAAATGTCACATTGGACGCAGCAGAGACCACGCTGTCTTGACTTTAAGTCCCTATTATGGATCAAGCTCCAAAAACACTGGATCCTACATTCCCCATTATGCAACAAATAGCATCATTTCATTAGACCCAAATCAGATTAAAGCAATAAAGTTTTTAAAAAATTAAACATGTAAAATAAAAGACCAAGTGAACAGTCCACCAAACAGACCACTCATGAATTTTATTTGTGCCAAAGAGAAAATTCTAAACAAGAGAGTATTGTTGACTATGTTCAATTAAACCATACATCCTTTGCAACTTAAAAATGTCTTTGTTTGTCCAAGTGGTTCTTGCATAAAACCTATTTTATGTTCAATAATAAAAATGATAACAATAAGAGCAAGCACGTCAGAAAACAAAGTTACTAAGTGCTTTACATGATTGAACCAGGTTTAAAACATTTCCGGACTTGCAATTAGGGACATAAAATCAGACAATTTAAAATAATACAAACAACTACAACAGCAGTAGTGCAGTAACACAACCACATGACACACAGTCAGTGCACCCTGAGGGTTGGCTCTGGGAAATACTGGCTGTATTAGACTACCTAAAATACTGGCTGTATTAGACTACCCTGCACAAGCATAACTTTCCCGAATACTTTACTACACTAGATCACATTTAAGTTTTGAGGAAGGAATATTAAATTTGTTTAAAAAGTTGTTAAGAGAACCCATCTCCTAGTTCCTATTCCTTGTCATGGATATGGTTCCCTCTGTTACATCTTGTGTGCCGCTTATTGATGAGACATTCAACTGCTTGTAAATAACATCTCCATGTGCAATAGAAATGTTATGGATATGACACAAGAATTAGCTGCCTTTTCTCTTCTCTAAAAGACTTGTATAAATGTTTTTACAGGCAAGCAATGTTACTGAGGAGACTGTTCAACATCGCTCTGAGGCGCAGCACTCCTCTGACAGGTATGATTTTTGACATTTTCCCTCCTAATGCAAAATGCTTCAGTGCATAGTCTGAAACTAACACGAACTAACGTCATTAGCCGCTTTCAGACAGAATGCTGTTTAATTCATCTTAATGACACTGTGTCTTGTCAGAATTGTCCGCTGTGGTGGAAGGATACTAGCATTTTTTTGCTCACTTTTCAAATGTCTTCCTTCCTCACTTTCTGTTCCCTTTTCCAGTTCTAGCCTGGCTAAACTCACAGAGCAGCTTCAGGCCACACAGGGCAGGTGAGCCCACAGCTCTGTGTGGCTTTCTCTTTCTCACTGTCTGCATGTCTTCTCTCTACTATTCTGTGTCTTTCCCACCGTGAATGTTGTACAGTGTGGTGCTCGATGTGTTATTGCCAATCCTTACAGACTACATTCTGTAACTGAGGATATTTAAACTAAATCAGAATTATTGTGACATTAGAGTCAGCATAATGATACTAATAAACCATTTGTCTTGGTGATCGTTCAAGAGCATTGGTAACATGCAAAATAGCTTTGGCAAGGAATTAACGTGAACTCAGGTAATAGGAGGAAAAAGGACTCCAATACGTAAAGTTTGGTGTGGTGATATCAGGGGAAGGGAAGACAGTGATTGCCACAGGGGGTTGAGGCGAAGAGCTTGTGATTGAGGTCGGTTGTGAAGAAGAGAGAGAATGGAAGGAAATTCACTGCTGCATTCCACTGAGCTTCTTTTAATGTGGAAAATTTGGTGAAGGAATTCAGAGAAGCAGCTAACACATCCACAGAAGGATGTTGACGTCTAATGATTATTGAGATAATTATAATGACTTTAATATACATCTAACTTTTGCCATTGGTTATAAATGATAGCAAACTTCTAATATGGATAAGTATACAAACAACAGAAAAGTGTGAGCAAAGTAATAAAGAGAATAAAAAGATTTCTTGATTTTGGAGGAGAGAGTTCATCAGATGGAGGGGCTGTGAAGTTCTGTGTTCGTACACACATTTTAGACACATACAAAGTTCTTAAAATTATGATTTTACTCTAAAAATCATCAGTCATTCAGCCCTGCTTTATTGTTATGATGGAATACAGTAAAATTACAGTACTGGGGCCACACATATCAAAAGTGCAGTAGTGTCAACTTGACCACAACCCCTCCAGTAGCCTAGATGTACCCATGAAACGTCTTCCTCTCTAAACACCAAAATCCAGTCAGAATAATTTTTTCAACAAGCATATCTGAAAAAATTGAGACACTAAGGTCCTTATGACTGGACAGTATGAACCTCCTCTGATGCCAAAGGTGACAGTGATCAGTGCTGAGTTATTCAGCAGAGGATTTAACACTGATTGAACAATTTTATATGCACATTTCAGAAATGTTCTATTACATTGTACATATTGGAATTTAGATAAAAATATGTGTCATTGTACTTTTTAAAACCCCAGTTTAGTTATGGATCTTTTGTGTTTGAAGGTATCGTGAGTTAGAGGAGAAGCTTGATTACCTGCAAAAGAGTTCAGCTCAGAGGGACAGAACTGAAGCTCTCCTCAAACAGAAGGACAAGGACTGTGCCCAGGTATGAACTATGAGCAAATGTTTTTTTGTTTTTTGTTTTTTTACTCCCATGACTGAATATTTCAAACCTTCCAACTTCTGAAATTACAGTGTTGTAGATGTTGATGCTGTAGAAATGTCAACTGTAATTCTGATACTTTAAAGTGTTTTGTATTTTTGCAGCTGGCTAAAGACTGTGAGGCTCTGAAAGCTCAAGCAACTTCCCTATTAGGAGAACTGAATGAGAGACAGAGCTGCCTGGAAAAAAGTGAACATGAGCGCAAAGTGTTGGAAGAAAAGTAAGATGTTACATCAAGTCAACAGATATCAATGTGGAGGCTGCTTTGTGTTCGCCTGTAGGTGTGCTGATTCTCTCTGCTCTACTTGTGTCTAGGCTGTGCAATAAGATGAAGGCCCTGCAGGTGGCAGAGCGTGAACTGGAGCAGCAGCGGAAGCAGCATCATGTGGCCATGGACAAGCTGCTGCTGCAGACTCAGAGCCTGGAGCAGGCCCTGAAGACAGAGAGACATGTTGTCACAGAGGAGAAGTGAGTTTAACACATACACACATACATGTGTCTCAACTGGTTATTCAAAGTCTGCACTATTATGATGTTGGAAAGATTTCTTTCAGAGACTGAAAGATTTTTTCACATGGACTGTAAAAAGGCTTTTTTCTCTATTTTCTCTAAATAAGACAAATTAGTGGTAACGCTGTCACATTGTGTTAACATTCAGTGAACAGGGAAGTAGAAGCTCCAGTTCATTTCCAGTGTAGACCATCTATGGACCAAGATATTATCTTAACTTGTTTGCAAATGATAACATATTTGAATTTAAATAAATTTTATTATCTCATTTTCTGTGGATAATTCTGAGAAAATACTTTCAGGACTGTGGGGGTGTCTGTAATAAGTGAATTGTAATGCTCATTATTTGTCATAGGATTTTGATGTTTTACTGCTGCTGGGTTTTGATCAAAATTCTTCAATACTGAGACTTGTTATACTGGATGTACTGAATGGTTCTGTTTCCTTTTTTTCTTCCCAGGAAGAAACTGACACAACTGCAGCATGCCTACACTTGTCTTTTTAGAGACTATGATTCTAAACTGAAGACTGAGGTAAAAACGCAATTAAAAATTTATTCACCCTTATTAGTTTTTAGCTTATGGGTTTATGGCTTAACTTTCATCTATGTGTATATTGTGTTTGTTTGCCAGGGAGGAGATCTGTGCGGCCGACTAGAGGAGGCAGAGAGAGCACTGGCCCTGAAGCAGGACCTGATTGATAAACTTAAGGAGGAGGTGGAGCAACAAAAAGGCTCACTAGAGACTGTTCCTGTCCTCACTGCACAGGTTATTCAACAATTATTCGACTGTGTGCATATCTGCACACAAATTACGTGCCCTACTCTAGGAGGCTGTCGGTTAGTCCTGAAATCAGGGAAGGCTTTTTGGGAGCCCACAGCAAAAATTAAATTGTCAATGGCCGTATGTATTTGCATTTAAGATAAGTTAACTCATCGTCAATTATACACAGACCTGTCTGTACCAACCTAATCCACAGTGTAAAATGTTACATTAAAATTGAAAAAAAGCTTGTCTTTTGAAGATGTCATATCTCCCTTTCTTTCTCGCTGTCTTTGTTTTCTCAGGCTGAGATCTACAAGGCAGATTTCCTAGCAGAGCGAGAAGCAAGAGAGAAGCTGAACCAAAAGAAAGAGGAGCTGCAGGATCAGCTGACTCAGGCCATGGCTGAGATTGACAGGCTCAAACAGGAAGCCACATCACGGTAAAAAAAAAAAAAAAAAAAGTTATTATTAAAGGGAGCGAAAAGAAAAACGCAGGTCCAGATCCATTATGATAATTATTTGTGTCTTGTCTTGGCATGTGGACGTTTATGCACCAATCACACTGTCAGTAGCTCAGTCTTTCTTGCTGTGTGCTCCAAATCATTACTTTGAGAGACGTGCAGATCTCTGTTCACATCATTTTTTATCCATGGAGTCCTTCTGTGCGGAATTTTTCTCACTGTCCTCAATCTTAGTTGCTAATCAGATGTCACCATCTAATCAGCATCTTGAAGTGACGTTGGCTATGCTGCAGCTGTCATCAAATGAATGCCTGTTGGCACATCATCAAGACTGACGCTTCATTTTTGAACGCAGAGTTGTTTCTACATTTGTCATCTGCGTGTTAATAAAGATTGATATTTCTAGACATTTATTAAAGCATGAGTAACCATTAAAGTTGTCACCGTTCACCTCCGTTTCAGTGCACGTATGGAGCAAATGAAGCTGAGATACCTGGAAGACTTTCCAGCACGGGCCCCATACATTCCCCCTCCACAAGGTACATTATCACAACACACACAAATACACACATATAAAATTATTTTTAAGCCTTTCATGCATTAATTGTCAAGTCAATTCAAAGCTATTCATGTATCCACTATGGGGGGCAACATGCATTTGTATGTTCCATTTGAAGTAATATGTATTCATAGACTAATGTATAGAGAAGTCAGTTATGTGAAAATTTAAACCTTAAATCCTTTTAACAAGACATTTTTAGATATATTATACTTTTAACATATTAAACTACATTTTGACAGGAAACTCTCTCCTTTTCCCTCTTTTCTCACTTGAGCTACATGATATTTACTCCATTATCCTCACAGCCTCTCTATGCTCTCAAGCTCTACTTAATGCTCAAGAATATCACAAAAAATATTATTTTGTTAAAAACACACTGCAGTGTTCAATCACTCAATCACTGTGACCACAACTGCCCCATAAATGTTCAATTGGGTTCACGGTCAGGTCAGGTGCCTGTGAAGGAAAATCCATGACAGTTGAGACTCCTTGGTCTTCTTTGGTCTCAAGTAGTTCTTGCAATGCTTTGAGGAATCCTGCTGCAGTATGAATTATTTTCTGCAAAGATGTAAAGCAGAGGGTGTAGCATGTCTCTGAAGAATGGAGTGGTACTTCTCCTTGGTCAGGGAAAAAAAAAATAAGGGACATTTTTTCAGGTAAGAAGTTGATTTAACTTGCTTTGTTACTACTTCTTCTTAGGTGTGTTTCCTGGTGCCACTTTCAACACAGCGCCTCCTGCCCCCTCATTCCGCAATCAAGGTTTGGTACCAGTTGGTGATCAAGGGGCAGCTGGAGCTGAGGAACTGCCAGATTTATGTTGTCCGAAGTGCCAATACCAGGCTCCAGATATGGACACACTGCAGATACATGTCATGGACTGTATACAGTAACATGATTGTAGTTCAGCACACCATGACACCAACATGCACACACAGATATATATCAGAATATTTGCATTTTTGACATTCAGTGTGTCTGCTCCCAGCTCAAGGCACACCCTGGGAAAACATGTTTGGTAGTTCCACCTTACTCTCTTTGCCATGCAAACACACATGCACAAGCCTGAATACATACCATTTTACCATTTTAAAGATCAAATATGTTGGAATCGAGACAAATGGCAATCAGATGTCAGTGCAAAGACAGCAAGATAATGAGCATGGTATTTTCCTAGAACTGCTCCATGGATTCAGATTCTGCTGTAGATTTTCCATTCCGCAACTTTTCCTGTCCCTGCACTTGCTCTTTCACTTCCCCTCTGCCCCCCCCCCCATGCCTTGCCTCTGAGATGGCCCACTGATGCACACATCCATCAGTATTTGTTCATGATCCATGATGTCTTGACTCAGACTGCCTCATCCATGTTATACACATCAGTATTCATTGGGCCTAAGGTGAAAATTCAGAAGGGTACTTTTCCCCTCAAAGGAGAAAACATATTACAATGTGAATAACCTAGTGAGCTTTAAATAATATACAATAATCAAATATGTTTTGGTTATAAGTGTTGCTGTTACCTCAAAACATGTATTATTATGTATTTGAGGTGGATTTGTTCCTATTGAAAAGAGGAGCCATTTCTGTGTTCTGTGCCTGTGTCCCTGCTTTAGCTCTGATGCTAGCCTAAACATTAGCCCCACGTAGCTTTTGTGCCCTTTACTCTGTCTGTGCACCGAGCTTTTCATCTATCTGAAGGTGAGCGCATTGAGGGTCCTTCTGGGTTTGTGTGACTTGTCTGTAAATATAGATCATATGGTGCAAAATATTATTTGAAACTGTTGAAGATTTACGAAATAAATCAGCTGTTCCTTAGCCCTGTGTGGTGTGTTCCCTGCGTGTATCCTGGGTGTTCTACTACAACTGCGACGAACCCATTCACGACGATTTGGGGGGGGGGGTCTTTTATTTTATCAAAACTTTTATCACAACGGCGATATTCATTGTACTTTCAGTGTAATTGTGGTTTAAGTTTAAAATTAATAATGGTAGAACAGATACATGGGTCGACAAAATATATGTATATAAATGGCAAAGATCCACCTGACAGCGAGAGCAGATGGTAACGACCGTCCTGTGCTGTGTCAAGTCGTACAACGAGACACAGAGAGGGACCGGAAATCGTGTCTTCCGCCTTCAAAATAAGATATTTTTGTTTACATCTCTGACAACTGTGTTTTCACTATGGGCTTAAATGACCCTTTTCTTATGTTGTGTTACTCCAAGTCCAGTGTCCAATTTGGTAAACGTGTGTACTTCGTGATCTGTGGAGCTTACGTCCACATCATGAACGTATATGGCAAAATTTCCGACAGGAAGTCCATGCTTTTATTTTGTTCAATCTTAACTCTTGTTTCACACAGCGCGGGTCGGACTCACGCTCCATTAGAAGCCTGCGCGTCTTTCTTCACCGGTGGACGCGGTTGGTGTGTGTTCGGTCTTTAGGTGAGCATGTCGGGCTCAACTCCACCGCCTCCCTCGGCAGAGGCTGCGGGAACTGAGGGCTGTTTTCTGCCGGGATATAAGCCATTCAGACCCGAGGAGCACGGCCTGGAGCGCAATTTCCGTCTCACCTCCTTCTCGGAGATGAAGGGATGAGGCTGCAAGGTCCCGCAGGAGGCTCTGCTCAAACTCCTGGCGGGACTGGAGCCGGACCGGGCCGACGGCACGGTCAAGGCCGTGGACCAGGCGTCGGAGTTCACCCAACAATTGCCCGGACCCCGGCTTGGTAAGAAACAAACTCCGAATTAGCAAAGCTAACTAGCTTCATGTCCCGTAAATCTGGTGGCTAACGTCAGTTGGCTAGCGTAACTGTTGCTAAACATGCTAGCATGTGTTAACTCATTTGACAGATGGGCAGCTACGGACGAATGGAAATTTTTATGGTTCTCAGCTATCGAGTTTTTTAATATATAACTTACATTAAACTAATCACAAAGCAATATCGTAAATGCATATGACAGATAGTTGCTAGCTAATAATGTTCAATAAGAGGACACAAGTTTCGTGAGTTGTGAAACTAACAGACCGTAAGAATGATTCAGCAGAAATCTTTGATGCCCTCAGGTCAAAGTTCATGTTCTGGATTAGACGTTTCCTTTGGTAGAGGAGTTTTGCAAACCTGAACGGAAGTGTTACACAGTTTACTGGCTTCAGCAGTTTACAACATCTGGCAAACATTGCAAGCTGTACTAGAAGCACAAGAAACCCTTGTACTGTTCGTACAATCGTGCAATCTCATATAAAAATCCTATAATAAATAGCACTTTTTTAACAACACGCCACATGTACAGACACAAACCACTGACGTACTGTCCTCACTCGCAAGTAAAACTGTCTCAATAACTCATAGAATGTAAGCTCATTGTTAGTGTATTGCACTGACAGATGTCTCCTCTCTGTGGTGTGTCACCAGGTGTGGGGATGGACTGCTGTGTGATCCCCCTCAGACATGGAGGTCTCTCACTGGTCCAAACCACAGACTTCTTCTACCCTCTGGTGGAGGATCCCTACATGATGGTGAGTTTGTCAGAGCTGCAAGTAACACTTGTTTTGTTGATTGACTAATTTATTTATTAATTTCCACCATTTTGTTTTTCTGCTTTTATTTTTCCCTGTCATCCTAACAGAAATGTAATGTCTTAGTATATGTACACAGTATGTGTTTTATAATGCATCTGCAGTTGAAACAGTCAATTTGAACTATCACCAAATGCTGACTTCCTGTAACACTGCCTAGTTAATTATCTACTCTCTGTGGAACAGATGGCATATATAACCTCCTATTACAGAAAGATGAATCTGAGAAATGATGGATGAAGTGGGATTATTATGCAATCCAGGAAGCACTGTGGAATTTTCTGATACATGGACCTATGCCTCCTTTTATGCTTATTTTTTGTCACATCTTTGTTATATTTGTAAAGTTATAAAAGTAGTAGTTCACGGGGAGCACCAGCCATTATGAAGCTATATAATTATGATTATAATTATGGCAACAGCTCTTAAAGTCATTCACCCATTTTGAATTTTTTTTTCTTTTTCCATCTGTCTCTCAGGGCAGGATAGCGTGTGCTAACGTCCTCAGTGATCTCTATGCCATGGGCATCACAGAGTGTGACAACATGCTGATGCTACTGAGTGTCAGCCAGAAGATGAACGACAAGGTAGCATTTGTGTATGTGTGTAGATGCCAAGGTGTTGACTTTGCTTTTATTGATTGATGCCACTTTTGTGTGTCCTCTCCTAATGTAATTTGTGGACATTGCAAAGTGTTCAGTATATCTTTTTAACAGAGCTTTGACTTGTCAATTTTACATATGCTTACGTCGATTTCTTTAGGTGAACTAAGGTCTCTCATGCTTCAGTATGGTCTGTATGTGCATGTATGACACAGGATCGTGAACGGGTGATGCCACTCATTATGCGGGGGTTTCGTGATGCAGCAGAGGAGGGAGGGACTTCTGTGACAGGAGGCCAGACTGTGGTAAACCCCTGGATCATCGTAGGAGGAGTTGCAACAGTCGTTTGTCAGCCTAATGAGTTCATCATGTGAGTCAGTTAAAACTGAATCTTTGGTAATTGCACATATTTATTGTGGATTAGATAACATTCATTGAAAGGCTAGTTACACAAATTGTCTAAATTTCTGTTTTGTTTGTTTTGTTTTGTTTTGTTTTAGGGCGATGAGGTAGAAATTGATCTCTAGGAAATTATATCTTTGTTAATAATTTCACTATTGTGTGTCATTTTTAGACATAATAATAATTAAGAAAATAATTGGAAGATTATTCAATAATGAATATTATCTTTAAATGCGGCCATGAAATACAAAAAACAGCCGAATAATCCAGGAGGTCAGGATACATCATCACTAGCAACTAACAATATTTGTGTGATTTGGTATTTTTTCCAGGCCGAATGGTGCTGTACCAGGAGACGTCTTGGTGCTGACTAAACCTCTGGGGACACAGGTGGCTGTGAATGCTCACCAGTGGCTCGATCAGGTCAGTCCATATTAACAGTATTTGGAGTGTTATTTTATCGACATGTTTCTGTACTCACCTCCCTTCCCCTCTCTATTTTTATATCTTAACAGCCTGACAGATGGAACAAGATCAAGCTAGTCGTCACCAAAGAGGAAGTTAAAGAGGCTTATCAGGAAGCCATGTTCTCCATGGCAACCCTAAATCGCACAGGTACACTACACTTTGGTCATTGTGCCCTAAAGTTCTGCAGTCAACACTGGTGGTAAATGTATTTACCATTTCATTTACAGCTAGATTTGTTTGATTCCACAATTTACTCTGAGCCTCACAGTCTTTAATTTATATGTGAAGAAAAATAAATGACAGATTTATTGAACATGCATTGGCCTTGGTCTTTTTTTCAATGGCTTTGATCCAGTTGAAGTTTTAAGACTTTATGTAACTGTCTGTAGTTGTGATTAAAGTTAATTAGTCCATTCAGACTCGTTCATATTCGTGTTTTTGTCTCCAGCGGCAGGCCTAATGCACAAGTTCCAGGCCCACGCTGCCACAGACGTGACAGGTTTCGGGTTGCTAGGTCACGCCAACAACCTGGCAGGTCAGCAACGAAACGAAGTGGCTTTCGTCATCCACAACCTTCCCATCATAGCCAAGATGGCTGCCATCAGTAAAGCCTGTGGAAACGCGTTCAGCCTGGTTCAGGGCACATCAGCAGAGACGTCCGGTATAAAAACACACGCTAAACGTTGTCTGTCTATCTTTGAATGAACGCAGTAACATGTATTAGCCATAATTTGGTAAAATTAGTGTATGATTGAAGTATATATTATTAAAATGTGTTTATCTAATCGACACATGTTGATCTCTCGCCTTCTCTTTCCATTCAGGTGGGCTGCTGGTGTGTCTGCCCAGAGAGCAAGCAGCCAAGTTTTGTTCCGAGATGAAGAGCCAGAGCTCTGGAGCCGGAGGTCAGGGGGCGGTGGGCGGAGCATGGATAATTGGAATTGTGGAAAAAGGAGACCGCCGTGCTCGCATCATTGACAAGCCCCGCATTATTGAGGTTCCACCAAGAGGAAGCCAGGCAGCAAATCAGGACAACAGCTCCACCAGCCCCGCTCCTAGCCCCAATTTGTCATAGACACTGCCACCCCTCTGACACTGACCCTGTGTGTGTATGTGTGTGTTTGTGTTTGTGTGGGTTGATGTTCTTGTCATCTCATCCCCCTTCAAAGTCAAAATGCTGTGAGCGCACACAGATGAAAAATTACCATCGTCTTTTCCAGTGAGAGAGGGAATGGACAGTATACACCATTATTTATCCATCTTTGGAAAGAAGATGCAAAACTGCTGAAACAAGGCTTACCTGTCACTTTGGAATTCAATTTAAATACAGGGTAATATGCCTACTCTTAATCCAACAATCCGTATAGACAAGTGACTTTATATATTTCATCTGAATGCAAAAAGGCTTCTGGAAAAAAAAGTTTCAATTCGTAAGAGAATACATTCCAAATCATTCTTGCAAGCAAAAAAGTTTGTGTGTGTATTTGAGTATTTTATCATTTGACTGGGGTTGCTTTTGCTGTGGGGAAGTGGAAGTATTGTTTTTGTTTACTCTTTGTTTTGGATGGGGATGATAATGTCTCATGTTGGTGAATGTATCATGTGGACAAGAAATGGTTCACCGTTCCTGGCACCTGGCTCTGCCCGCACAACCCAGAGGAAGGCTTGAGCAGCTTCCTTTGGACCGGCTGGGTGGTGTTCAGAATGTCCTCTATGGCAGCTGATTGGCTGTCCAGCACCAAGTCCCTCCAACCCCTTTGATGAAGCTCTGCCTCTTAAACCTCAGCCAACGAGGTGGGGTGGAGTGGATGTTTGCCTTTGGATTGGGGTCGGACTTGGGCTGCTGGGGGGTTAATGCTGTCTCTGTTGGTAGATTTCCTGCTTTTCACAATCAATAAAACCATCATCAACTCACACTGTACTGTTTGTTATGTGAGTATAGTGTTTGATTTTAGCCAAAGAGATTGATCAAAAATGTGAAATGCCTGACCACTTCCATGCAGACAAACCTTTTTTGCAGGAGATATTATGAGTTGTCACAGCAGGAAAAGCACATATGTACTGAATATCATTCATGCTTCCAGAAGAAAGAGTCAAATCATTTTACTTAAAAGTACTAGTTATTCAGCATAGTGCTGCTGTCAGTGCTATATAAGCACTTATTTATTTTTAATATTTTATCTCCTACAGTACATAGTTTTGGATTGTCATAAGCATAACCATGGTATAAGAAGCATTTTAATGTTGGGGGGTCATGGTTGAGATCATTTTAGCCACTTAGCTAAGGCCTTGCTACCAATTAGGAAAAAAATACCTTAGGCATCTAAACCTCCATTGGCCTAAAAGCCACAGGTTCACTCTTTGTCAGTTGGTTTGTTTTAATTAAGGGCATGTCTGGGGATGTCAACATCTGAACCACAATAACTTAAATGATAAGGAAGAAGAATAATTTAAATATCTGTATAACTATAGTTGATACACATAAAGCGTTCTTAAGTAAATTTTATAAAATCAGATACTAATCTGGCATCTGACATAATCCCACTTTGGCATGAGGTAGTGTTCCAGAAAATGACTGCTGAGTGGTTTCTGGGTCTTTGGGAGACAGAAGGAAGCTGCTGTGCAGACGATGCACATTTGAAGGTGCCAGTGACACTGTGCACTTTCAGAGGTCAGTGGGGGCCCACAGTTTATTTTCGCTCCAGGGTCCCATAGTGAGTTGGGTAGTTTAATCTATAAACCTGCTTCTTAAACTGAGTGTATACAATCAGGCCATAGTTTAATCTGCAAAGTAGCAAATATTTCTCGCTGTCAGACAAATGTGATGGAGTATTACAGTAAAGTACAATATTATATGTAATCCAGTAAAAGTAAGTAACACAAAATGAAAACACTCAGCTAAAGTATGGGTATCTTAGAACTGCATCTGAATAAGTACATTTCTTGTTTTCCACCACCAGACAGTATCATCCTAAAGCATTCCTATCGTCGTTATAAACGTAATGTCTCTGACATCTTAAAATGAATATTTCATTTCTATAGGTGTGTGAATTAAACAGATTTTCTCTCCATTCTTGTGGCTGCTCTGCAAAGCTTAGGTCTTATAGGGACACAACTTGAACTATGTAAAGAACTTCCAGTTGTGTTTGCCAAATGGCAGCGTGTTATCCTCACCCCGACCGACAGGGGGCAGCATATGAATTCTCAGCGAAGCTAAAAGCCGAAGGAGAAGAAATGCGGATGTTCGCTAGGAGTAAACAATCGAATCACCCAAATAGTGAAGTCCTTCTCCTGACGTGTAAACGGTAATTTATTTGGAAATATTAAGAAGGATGCAATGAAGCGTATTCCCTTTTAATCTTTTATCATTATTTCTAAACCGGTTTGTATTTATTTCTGTCGAACGTCCATATTTGCACTTTTTGTGAGCAAGATCTTTTTAACATCGTGTGTGTGCTTAATTGGAAGCTATGTTATATGTTTTTATTTCTCTGCCGTGTCAGAGTGCTGCTGTCTGCGGCCACCATGCCATACCTGGCCGGTGAGGACACGGTGAGGGAGCTGAGGAGAGCTCTGTCCAACCCCAACGTCCAGTCCGACCAGCTGCGCTACAGGAACACCATCCTCAAAGTCATCAGGTGGATCACGGACAGACAGACAGATGGATCAGATGGATTAGAAACAGCACTCAGTATGATGTCCAGAGAAAGAGTCCAGCACAACAACACCTTTAAATATGACCTCAGTCATCACCATACATATGATTTACAGATTTCTGACAGTGTCAACAAAACTGAATATTACAAACTTTTGAAAGTAGAATTCATGGCAAAGCTGTTTAAAAAAAATGCAACACATTGTACATGTGTACCTAATAAAGTGGCCACTAAGTGTATGTCAGTTCCCATCAGATCCCATTCACACAGCCAGAACATGGGACCTTCATTATTTGCAGACCACAGACAATTGATCAATCAATAGATTGGATCATCATCACTGGATGTCTTTGTGTATTGGTTTGTTGGTCAAACTGAGGGTAATTTATGGAACCATTCTCAGATATTTTATAGACCAAATAATTATTCAATTAATTAATAAGATTAATAAGATCTGGCTGATTTTGTGACACCCGTGGTAACTGTTGGTAACTGCATGTGTGGGTCAGTACTACAGCGAACACTCTCAGCAGCTGCCTTGTCAGAAATATAACAGGAGGAGGAGCTATTGTGGCTGTTTATAGAACAACCAAAAAAAAACACTTAATCTTGTTGATGTGTAGTGTTGATCCTCCTCTGCTAATGCACAGTCTACTCTGGTTATATTTCAAGTGTACCGTTCATGTCTGCTGAGGCCAGCCCTCTACTTTTTCATGGATTACAATTAAAAATGAAGTCTGACTTTCTTACTTTTCCCCACCTTTCTCTTTTCTATGCTCCCATTCCCCTTGTCCATCCTCTCCTTATTTCTGTGCCCCTCTCCCTCTCTCTCTCTCTCAGGGCGATGTCACAGGGTGTGGATGTATCAGGGCTGTTCAGTGAGATGGTTAAAGCTTGTGCCACAGTAGATATAGTTCAGAAGAAACTGGCCTATGTCTTCCTGTGTTCCTATGCCACGTTAAACCCTGAGTTATCTCTGCTAGTCATCAACACACTGAGGAAAGACTGTCAGGACCCGAACCCCATGGTCCGCAGCCTGGCCCTGAGGAACATGACCAACCTCAGGTGAGGTGCTACACACATCAACATCAGTATGAGCCATCACATCAGCCTGTGACTGCTGGAATAATTAGCATAATGCTTTTCCTTCACGATTATGACTGCATGCTCAAGGTCCTCTTAACGTTGCAGTGATTCACAGTTGAAAAACCTGTTTTATTGCCTGATCAGTGTTGCACATTGACTTCTGTATTGACCATTTTATGAAGATAATATGCATTACCACATAGCAAAGGGTATTTCTGGTAATTGGGTTCATCTTGAACCGAAGCATCTGAGGATTCATTTCATACTCCATATGTTAGGATCCACTCAAGTTAAGAAGAAGATGAAGTTGAATAAATCCCTGTGTTTTTCCTTTGCTACCATCTTGACTGTAATCTACTGTAAACATGCAAATCCTTCTTTGTCTGGGAAGGGTGGGAGCTTTAGGGACAGTCTTGGAATGTAACTAAGTATATTTACTCAAGTTCTTCCATTTCCATTCCATTTTAAGCAACTTTATACTTCTACCCCACTACATCTGTCTGATAGCTTTAGTTTCCAGTTAATTTTTCAGATTAAAATTTTTCATACCCTTCATGTCAAGTCCAAACACTATCTCCAAATTAGATTTTTTCTGATAAACGTAAGGATAAAGTGTCCCTGAAAATTCTCCTACTATTTACAAGTGTCCTCTCCTAGCTGACTGTGTGCCTGTATGTCCCAGGTTACCCAGCCTGGTGGAGTATGTGCAGCAGCCTCTGACAGCAGGACTGAGGGACAGAGCAGCTTGTGTACGACGAGTGGCTGTACTCGGCTGGGCCAAACTACACAATCTCCAGCCCAGCTCTGAGATTGGTAGGGTGGATGGATGACTTGCTTGTTTCTGATTTTCTTCCCCACTGTCTGACTTCGGTTTAGTTTTGGGGTTCTGAATCAACTTCACCTGTTTGTAAGGTGCATGGGAAAGATGAGAGTAAGTAAGTAAGCTCCAGCAGTATTGGCTAAATTTAAACGTATGGCCTTTATCAGGTTCCTCAGACAACACTTGTGTAATGATATTTATTTTATAGGACTCTAGAGTCTTTAGAGTGACATCATTGTGAAATGCATGTACACATGGGGGTTAAAAGACAAAGCCAAATGAGATCAAGATGAGGGATTGTTTTTGTACCTTAAGCTGTGCAGCTTAAGGGGCTGCTCTACAAACAATTGATGTGTGCATTTCTAAATATGTTTTCATCTTCTTTGAATATGCATCAACATCAGGTCCAGTAACCTCTGTATTCATGATTCTTCCAGATCCTGCAGTGGTGAACGAGCTGTACAGCCTCCTGAGGGACCCAGACCCTGTGGTGATGGTGAATTGCCTCCGAGCTCTGGAGGAGATGCTGAAAGAAGAGGGAGGAGTTGCTATTAACAAACCTATCACCCATCACCTCCTCAACAGGTGTGTGTATACCACAGCATACACACTGCCTATGTTGTGAGGTTGAAGTCTACAAGCCTGTGTGTGTCTGCCATTCCAGGTTGAAGGAGTGTGATGTTTGGGGTCAGTGTGAGGTGCTGAGGGTCCTCCAGCGCTACCGGCCTCAGTCAGAGGACGAACTCTTTGACATCCTGTCGCTGCTGGATGCCTCTCTGGTCAGCCCCCACCCCCTAGTCATGGCCGCTACCCTCAGCCTCTTCCTCCGTCTCTGCTCCGGCCTGCCTGCTGTCAGTCTGGCAGCCCTGGAGCGAGTCTGTGCGCCCCTGCTGGCTGCCTGTGGGAGTGCCTCCAGAGAGATGAGGTTCACTGCTCTCTGCCACATACAGGTCAGTGGAATTGATTCAGATTCGGATGTAAAGGATGTGAAAGCATCTGTCTCACAGTATGTGCACTTTATATTAATTTGGCATTTGATACTGTAGACTTTTTCTCAATACTCTCATCTGAAAGTCTAAATCTTGTGCATTCAGACTGTATTTATGTAAGATTTCATTTACAAGTGAAAAATCACACAAACTCTGAAGTTGCTATGATGCAGTACTCATTTTTTTGGTAATATTTGTTATTGCATTAAGTACATTACCCAACAGTCATACAAAGTTTTGATTCTTATTGACTGTATCCTTGTAGCTGGAAACAATTCCTCTATTGTTTTATTGATTATCATTGTTGCTATGCCTCATGATATCTTCTCTCTCTAGTCATTCTTTGATAAACAATGATTCAACTTTATTTTATTAGGGATAGATGTTGAATGTGGATGAAGTGTGTGTATGAGATATTTTAATAATTATTTGTCAGACAGAGAATGATGTCTGCATGAGGATGCCTAATCAGTTGTGTGTGTTAGTGTGCTGAGGAGGTAGTGACACAAAGTGTATTAACTCCTACATCACTGTTTCGTTAGTTGATTACTTTCTTTGTTTGTGGATATCTCTTGTCAGATGTTTACGTGGTCACATTTTGAGAGATGGAATTGTGTCTTTGTTTTCTTGTAGTTGCTGTTGCGTTCTCTCCCTGGCCTGATGGGGGTGCACTACAAACGGTTCTTCTGTGGCTATGCTGAGCCAGCCTACATCAAGCAAAGGAAAATGCAGGTGATGCCTTTAGACTCATGCATTTCCCCGGTCAAATAGGTTTTTAGCGTAACTTCTTTCATTTTTTTCTTCTTCATTGTTGAGCTCATCTGGCAACATGGCCTCACACATCATCTATGAATGAATGAATGAATGAATGAATTTTTATTTCAGACATGTGAAAACAACAACCAAAAAAACAAAACAAAACAAAACAAGCAGCATATCCATATTGCAAGACAATTAGGCAAGCAAAGTAAGAGCTGCGTTTCATTGTTTCCTCAATTCGCACATATTTACATGCCTGAAAAGGAGTAGGAAGAAGTATACACTTATTTAATCCTACCCCTTCTCTATATTTCAAACATTGAACATTATTTAATTATGCCTTTCCTCACCCTGTGTACCCTATGTAACAGTTTGTGTCTAAATTACCTATATACATATTTATATACAAGTATACACACACTCATACATATTCACATACACACACACACACACACACACACACACACATATATATATATATATAGCATCAGTATATATATATATATATATATATATATATATACTCACACACACACATATGTATACACATATACACAAAGACCCATATATACCAACACATTCGACAGAAATTACACAGTCTTTCACACTTCTTTCGATAAAAACCCCTCCTCATCCCTGTACCTTTTAAAGATTAAGTCTTTATACCGCTTTTTAACCTGGTTTATGTTTGGATATTGCTTCAGTTCCATGTTCATGCTGTTCCACAATTTCACACCTGTAACTGAAATGCGCTTGCTTTTACTTGTTGTACGGATTTTTGGAATTTTAAAATAATTTCTTTCCCTCAAGCTGTAACCCCCC